>JAXCGZ010010483.1:25000-29173 GCA_037179515.1 Halocaridina rubra | reverse complement strand
TCGTTATTATCGGCATCATCACCATATTTGATGTCCTTATAATGAGAATAATTAGTTCCTAACTTAGAGAACAGAGAAGTCAATATCAGTTTACATATAGAAAGGTCAGCCTTTAGGGAAATTGCATTATATCATTAAGTTTAGTTTCTGTGTGAGCAGCAACTATTCGTCCAAAAGAAAACTATATAGATTCCCTTTGAAAGCTGCAAAGGAGGATGCATTTTTAAGATGGCTCATGGAACCAGCTACATTGAATATTCTTGGATATTCATTACACATCTTTTATAATCCCTTCACATGTGACAGGTCATTACACTCTCCATCTCTGTTTCTCTTTATTTTCTGTATTCTTCGTGCCCAGGCCCGATAAAGGCTGTTGTATTTTATTGTTTTTTGGCTCCACTGGTGTCACAATCATTTAGTTTGTTGTTTTGTTTTTTATCTCGCCAAAAAAATCCATGATGCCCTGAATTCGCAATAGGTGAATCGCGATATAGCAAGGGGTTACTGTATGTATATATATATATATATATATATATATATATATATATATATATATATATATATATATATATATATATATATATATATATATACACAGTGAACTCTCGCTATATCGCGGTTCACCTTTCACAAATTCGGTGCATTGCGGATTTTTTTTTTTTTGAAAAAAAAAAAAAAATATATATATATATATATATATATATATATATATATATATATATATATATATATATATATATATATATATATATATATATATATATATATATATATATATATATATATATATATATATATATATATATATTGTGACACCAGGACGGGCCAAAAAATAATGAAATAAAACAGCCTTTATCGGGCCTGGGCATGAAGAATGCATAAAGTAAAGAGAAACAGAGATGGAGAGTGTGATGACCTGTCACATGTGAAGGGATTATACAAGATGTGTAATGAATATCCAATTCTCTGCTGGGTATTAATATAACTCTGCATTACTTTAATGATGTCTATTCCAAAATTCTCCTTAGATCTTATTATTATTATTATTATTATTATTATTATTATTATTATTATTATTATTATTGGCGACAATAATTTTCCATTGATGATGATTGTGGAGACTGCCCTTGCTAACCACATACCTCGCCCCGTCACGGTCTGAGGTTAGCAAGGGCATGCACTCAGGGTAACGATTACATCTGCCAAAACAAGTCCTTCGCAAGAAGGCAACCGTCCTACCCCTTGCTAGAAAAGGTGGTCCGTGACGTAAAACCGGAACGATGACTGTGGAGATTATTATTATTATTATCATTATTATTATTATTATTATTATTATTATTATTAATAGTAGTCTCCATGGCAAAACGGTAGCGTCTGCGACTCTGAGGCGGTAGGTCGAGGGTTCGTGCCCCGTCACGGACTGAGGTTAGTAAGGGCATACACTCAGGGTAACGATTACATCCGCCAAAACAAGTCCTTCGTAAGAAGGCATCCGTCCTAGCCCTTAGTAGAAAATGGAGTTCGTTATGTAAAACCGAATCCATCCATCCATTATTATTATTATTATTACGAATTCATCATTAAACCATTATAGTTTTGGTTGAATGAATATGAGTTAATTAAAGATGTTTCTCTCACTCTCTCTGTCTCTCAGTCTCTGTCAACGTCTTTCCCCATTTATTGTCGTCATCTTTCATTTCCTCTTTCTCATTTGATTTCTTCTTCTTCCCCTGTTTCTTTCTTCTCTACTTTGATGGTAAATGGATGCATCCTGTTAAAGTTCCATCAGGAAAAAAAAAGAGAGGGTGAATTTAAAATGGAGAGAAGTTTATTATTAGATTTCTCTCTCTCTCTTTCTCTCTCGCTTTGTTGACTCCTCGTTTCCAATCTTAGCTATGTGGCTTCCTTTATACATTAATTTGCTTCTTTTATTTTTTTATATCTTACTTTGTTCATCTCTGTATATTTGTCTTTCTATCTATCTAGCTGTCTTAGTTTATTATATAGTACCCTTTGCTTAGTTAGTACTCTATTATCTTTTTATGCAAAAATGAAACAAGCTGTAGTCGCCGTGGCTCAGTCGGTAGCGTCTCCGACTCTGAGGCGTCAGGTCGAGGGTTCGCGCCCCGTCACGGTCTGAGGTTAGCAAAGGCATGCACTCAGCATAAGGATTACATCTGCCAAAACAAGTAATTCGCAAGAAGGCAACCATCCTAGCTCTTGGTTGATAAGGGAGTCCATGACGTAAAACCGGAACAAAAATGAAACAAGCTATTTTTTAGTGTACTTCTCTAATTTTCTATATAATAATAATAATAATAAATAATAATAATAATAATAATAATAATAATAATAATAATATATTAATAACAATTAGAAGAATAACCATTGTACAAAAATGGAAATAAATGTACGTCTGCTTGTTTGTTTGCCTCAGTATCAGCAGATGAATATTCAGGTACAATATCTTACTCATAAACTATTTATTCACTCACTCTATTTGGGGTTTATCTAATTTTCAAGATTTTAGTATTACATATCAATATTTCTTGGTTCTAAACATTATTCTATCTTCTTTACATATCGAGCGTGCTGCACAAAATCTAACGTAAACAAAGTCAGCTGAGAAAAAAAAACTATACGTATATTGGGGAAACATAAACGAAATATATATATTCTCTACATGCTATTTCCCTGACAATATTATATCGAAAGTTTGGTTGCTGATTGTTCTTAATGCTTTTTTAAATTTTCTTCATTATATTCGATCGCATTAAGCGGTAGAAGAGGAGGAGGATGCGGGAGAGCGAACCTCTATCAGCAAACGTTTTGCGGCCTCCGTATCAGCTGACGCACCCTCGCACGCTATTTCCCTGACGATATTATATCTAAAATTTGTTTACCGTTGTTCTTTTAATGCTTTTTTCAATTTTCTTCATAATATTCAATCACATTAAGCAGTAGAAGAGGAGGAGGATGCGGGAGAACGAACCTCTGTCCACACACGTTTTGGCACTTCCGTATATGCTGATGCACCCTCGCACACTATTTCCCTGATGATATTATATCGAAAATTTGTTTGCTGTGTTCTTAATGCTTTTCTCAATTTTCTTCATAATATTCGATCGAATTAAGTGGTAGAAGAGGCGGGAGAACGAACCTCTATGCACCCTCGCACGCTATTTCCCTGATG
Source organism: Halocaridina rubra (assembly GCA_037179515.1). NCBI lineage: Eukaryota > Metazoa > Arthropoda > Malacostraca > Decapoda > Atyidae > Halocaridina > Halocaridina rubra. Next base: position 25,977 of record JAXCGZ010010483.1, on the reverse strand, counting down.
ATAATATATAGAAAATTTGTTTGCTGTTTGTTCTTAATGCTTTTTTCCACTATCCTCATAATATCCGATCGCATTAAGCGGTAAAAGAGGAGGAGCATGGCAGAAAAGTGCCTCCGAGGCAGTCTATTATTTACTAAAATTAATTTTTTGTTTTAGAATTTTTTTACATGGGTGTTATTCGCAAATTTTGTATTTTTTTACAATTATTTTTTAGGGGCATTATTACAATTTCGCAGATAAAAAATATACAGAAAAAGCGAACAAGGTGTATATATATATATATATATATATATATATATATATATATATATATATATATATATATATATATATATATATATATATACACAGTAGTGTCCCCTACCCACGAACGCCTGTTTCGAACAAAAATTTACCCCAAATCACGAGTAAAAAGCAACCCATGAACACACGTGTCAGCCAGGCGACCACGTTTCCTTATCACCAGCTCTCAGTTTTGCATGGGTGCCCGAGCTGTGGACTTCGTTCGTGATCTGTTCGTAGTTCTTGCTTAATTTAACATTGTTTTGCCTTTAAGCTAACTCTTATTATTCCTCCTAAGAAAGTTAAATGCATTAGTATCAGTGACGTCAAACACACTAGACACATAACAGTGGAAATTAAGAAAGAAATAAGGGGACTCTCCTGCCAAAAATTAGTCCCATCCTCCTCCTCCTCCACTACCATGCATGTATGCCAGCAAGAATCATCCACAATGGTAAATACAGTACTGTTTCTCACCTACATTATTTGTTTCTTACCTGTTTATTATTAGTGGGAGAATGAGACAACATTTTCTAAGCGTTGAACTTTGCTAGTGTATACTGTACACCTGAATATGTACATGTTTTACTTCAGTAGAGTAGAATATCTCTGTATTATTGATGTAACTTTCTTTTTACATATGAAATGCATATAAACTGTTATATTTCATGATTATTCTGACTAGAAAAATTTTA
>JAXCGZ010010483.1:0-22500 GCA_037179515.1 Halocaridina rubra | reverse complement strand
AAAGATATAAGATAAGTAAAAAACATGTTTTATTACTACATAGCAAAGCAGAAACCCCTGTATCTATTTTTAAGAGTATACAAAAGATATTCATATTCACTTTACAGCTAGAAATTAACATACATTACTGTACTGTACTCTATTATGCAGTGGGCAACAGTCATACAGTACACTGGGACATGCATGGTGGCCGTGAGCAAGTAACTTATGCGGTAGAAGAGGAGGAGGATGCAAGAGAACGAACTTCTATCAGCAAATGTAAACAAAGATAAAATAAAAATTATAAATAACCAAAGCAAGACTAAAAAATGAAAAAAAAATTAATTATGCAATGCCTAAATCTACCATATGACAGATTAAAAAAACTTAATCTACATTCTCTAGAGAGGCGCAGAGTTAGGGGGGATATGATTGAGGTGTATAAGTGGTTTAAAGGGATTAACAAGAGTGATATTAATAAAGTTTTAAAAATTCATGATCAAACCAGAACTCGTAATGTGTAATGCATTTAAGCTTGATAAATTTAAGTTCAGAAGGGAAATTGGAGATTAGATAGACATATGACAGAGGTAGGGTGGGTGTATATATAATGTATAATGATGATGATCTTTTCTTATCGTAATCCTATTTGTACTGGTGGAAGAAGCGTCCGTGGGCCCATATTTACTATATATATATATATATATATATATATATATATATATATATATATATATATATATATATATATATATATATATATATATATATATATATATATATATATATATATATATATATATATATATAAAAACTTTCTTTAAAAATAAAAAAATAAAAAATTTGGGGGGGGGGGCATTATTCGCGAGTTCGAATTTTTTACTATTATATTTTTGGGGCGTTATTGCAATTTCGCGGATTAAAAAATCGTGCATAAAAGGAACAAGGTATATATATATATATATATATATATATATATATATATATATATATATATATATATATATATATATATATATATATATATATATATATATATATATATATATATATATATATATATATATATATATATATATATATATATATGTGGGGTCCCCACTTTACGTCAGGGTTCTGTTCCTAACAGCTAACTGATGGTGGATTTCGACTTCAGTCGGAACACACCTATAATTCAAATCTAGGTCTGAGGAGACTTGGGCAGGTGTCTGGAAAGGCAAAAGAAACATACAGTACATAATCTACAGAAGTAATCTAAGTTTTCATAGTAAGATAGTAAAACTACATTATATGAACAGTATATTAAATATAAAAATATTAAAGCACTGCAGAAATACAAAACTACAGTACAATATGTCTTACCTTTACTCTCATATCTCCATTTCAGGCAACTTAATGCGAAATGTATTGCTAATGCTCTACTTTAGTATCATTATCACTGTATTATTATCATTAATTTTAGTATTACTACTATTATTATTATCATCATTAATATTATTATTTTTATTTTTATTATTATTATTATTATTATTATTATTATTATTATTATTATTATTATTATTATTATTATTATTACTATCTGTTCACTTGTTAGCTATATTTCTGTTCACTGTAAGTGTATGTATTACCCTCTTACTTATGTGATCATTTACATGTCTACTCATAAGTGGAAAATGGTATTGCAAGGGATGGTAGCCCCCCTCCCTAATTATTTCTGCTAACACATTGGGAAACTCTTTTGCTTCTTTCTCATCACCACTAGCAGCTTCACTTTGCACCCACAGGTAATGCAAATCAGCATGAATCTTAAAACGCATAAACCAAACCCTACTGGAGACAAACCCTTCACTTTTACTCCCATTTCTAACTGTTTTACTATTTCAACTTTAATTTTCATGGTAATGGCTTTTCTTTTGTTCACAGCACTGCCATCATAACTATCACCACTATGTTTTGGAGACATAGTAATATCTGTAATGAGCAAAAAGAATGAGAGAGCAGACGAAAACGAGACACAATGTGGTTGGTGAGGGTAAACTGAGCTGTGCATCTTTTCCATCTTCAAATGCCATGCGACGCCAGATTCTTACATGACCCTCAACATATAATTTTGAATAAAATTGTATTAACGGCTATGTGTTTGGTATTTTTTTTTAAATTCTTTATGATCCTTCAATATAACCAAATATATAAACAAATGAATAAGTAAAGCCATTAACTTGATAAATACAAATAGAGCTGTGCAGCTAGATGTGTATTTGTGTGTAATCATAAAATCGTATCTACAGCTTTTTTTTTTTAAATGCAATATAACCAAATATATAAACAAATAAATAAATAAAGCCATTAACTTGATAACTACGAATAGAGCTGTGCAGATAGCTTGTTCCTGTGTATATTGAATAAAATTGTATTTACAGCCATGCTTTTGGTTTTTAGTTTTTTTAAATTCAAAATAATTTTGCAATACACCTAGTTCTTGTAATAATGCGAAGATAGGTTCTCAGAAATGCCGCGTAATGTAACAAGTCATATTCCATAAGAAACAATGATAATGGACATAGATACGTTTCACAACCGTACACAAACACACTATACAAAAGATATAAGATAAGTAAAACATATTTTATAAGTACATAACAAAGCAGAAAGACCTGTAGTTATTTATATTAACATGCAAATAGTGTACAGTATAAAAGATGTACAGATTTACTGTAAACAAATTAATGCACTCCATTATGCGGTGGGCAACAGGCATACACTGGGACGTGCATAGTGGCGGTGAGCACGAGGATGCGGGAGAAAGAACCTCTATCTGCAAACATTTTTACTCTAGCACGCTTTTTCCCTGATGATATTATACGGCAAGTTTGTTTGCTGTATGTTCTTAATGCTTTTCTTCTATTCTCTCCATAATATCAGATCGCATTAAGCAGTAGAAGAGGAGGAGGATGAGGGAGAATGAATCTCTATATGCAAACGTTTTTCCGCCTCTGTATCAGCTGATGCACTCTTGCACGCTATTTCCCTGACGATATTGTATCGCAAGTTTGTTTGCTGTTTGTTCTTAATGCTTTTTTCCATTCTCTCCAGAATATCCGATGGCATTAAGCGGTAGAAGAGGAGGAGGATGCGGGAGAACGAATCTCTATCTGCAAATATTTTGCCGCCTCCGAATCAGCTGATGCACCCTCGCATGCTATTTCCCTGACGATATTATAACGCATGTTTGTTTACTGTTTGTTCTTAATGCTCATCCACATATTGTACTTAGGATTTTTTCCATTCTCTCCATAATATCCGATCACATTAAGCAGTAGATGAGGAGGAAGATGCGGGAGAACGAACTCCAATCTGCAAACGTTTTGCTGCCTCCGTATCAGCTGATACACTCTCAAACGCTATTTCCTTGACAATATTTTATCGCAAATTTGTTTGCTGTTTGTTCTTAATGCTTTTTTTCCATTCTCTTCATAATATCCGATTGCATTAAGCGGTAGAAGAGGAGAAAGATGCGGGAGAACGAATCTCTATCTGCAAACGTTCTGCCGCCTCCGTATCAGCTGATGCGCCCTCGCACGCATTTTTCCTGACGATGTACAAACCTTAACACAAACCCAGTTACAACAAACGATATATCCACGCAGTATGCTTGGTAAAGAGACACTGAAGCACATGGCAGCATGGCAGAAAAGTGCCTCCGAGGCAGTCGATTATTTACTAAAATGAAACTTTTTTTTCCGAATGTTTTTGCATGGGCGTTACTTGTGTATTTTGTATCGTTTTACTATTATTTTTTTGGGGCATTATTCCAAATTCGCAGATTACAAAAACACGTAAAATGCAAACTAGGTATATATATATATATATATATATATATATATATATATATATATATATATATATATATATATATATATATATATATATATATATATATATAATAGTGGTGACCCCAACCGACGAACTTAATCTGTTCCAAAAATGTGTACTTGGGTTAGAAAGTTCGTGGGTTGGATTTGATTTTCCCATTGAAATGCATGTAAATCCAATTAATCCGTTCCAGGTCACCACAAATATTCATCTTAAATTTTTCAAGTCATGAAAACCAATAAATATAATACAGGTTATTAGCAATATACTCAGTAAAAGGAAAATAACACACATAATTAAGGATAATAAAATTAATAATAGAAATACAGTACTGTATTTACCTTTGTGGATGATTGTTGCTGGCATACATGGATGGTGGAGAAGGAGGAGGGGGATTTATTTTTGGGAAGGAGAGTCCCCTTCCATAAAAATTTTACGGAAATCTTCTGATAGAGGCTGTATTTCTGGTGTTTTCTCTCTCTTTTCTCTTTTGGAAGCTGCTTCCCTGCCTACTAGGACAAGGAAATGATCCAGAAAAATTTGTCTTTTTCTTCTTTGGTAAACTTTTCTCAAAATATTCATTGCATTGTCATTTACCATATTCACTACTCTATTGCCCACAGTTTTATCTGGGTGATGATTCTCAATAAAAGCCTGCAGATCATTTAACTTACTAAAAATTTCTTTCAATTCTTCATTGGACACCTTTACCCCTTCCTCTAGTGACTGCTCCTCTTGGAGAATCTTCACCTGTTCACGTTGCAACTGAATTAATTCATCCATGGTAAGTTCTTGTTTGTGGTCCTCCATTAGCTCCTCCACATCCTCCTCATTGACCTCCAAGCCCAAACTTTTGCCCATGGCCACAATTTCATTCAAATTTTTATAGCTAACTCCTGCTTAAAGCCCTCGAAGTATCTATCAGTAACACAACCTGGCCAAAGTTTCATCCAGGCAGAGTTCACTGTACGATATGAGACCTCCGTTCATGCTTTTTCAATGAGGCCAATGCAGTGGAGGATATTAAAGTGATCTTTCCAGAAATCATGAAGGGTCAAATCCGTGTCATTGGTGACCTGGAAACACTTTTCAAAAAGACCCTTCGTATACAACTTTTTAAAATAAGAAATTACCTTCTGGTCCATGGGCTGGAGGATAGGTGTGGTGTTGGGAGGCAGAAATTTTACTTTAATGAAGTCGTAATGTATAGCGAGGTCATCTTCCACTCCTAGAGGATGGGAAGGAGCATTATTCATTATGAGGAGACACTTAGGAGGCAAATTCTTTTCCTCAAGATTTCTTCGCTGCTGGCGCAAACACTTCAACCAGCCCCTCTAGGGATAAAATCTGCGTGACCCAAGCCTTTGGATTTAACCTCCACATTACAGGGAGGCTAGCCTTCAATACATTGTTGCGTTTAAAAACACGCGGATTTTCAGAGTGGTAATCTAAAAGAGCCTTGATCTTACAGTCCCCACTAGCATTAGCGCACAATAAAAGGTAAGCCTGTCTTTCATTGGTTTGTGGCCAAGCAATGATTTCTCCTCTTTGGTTATATAGGTTCTTTTGGGCATTTTATTCCAAAAGAGTCCCGTTTCACCACAATTAAACACTTGTTGCAGGATATAATCTTCACTCTTGATATATTTAGCGAATTCCTTTACGTAGGAATCTGTTGTTCTTTGGTCGGAACTAGCCACCTTTCCGTGTCTAATGACGCTATGAATCCCAGTTAAGCGACAAAAGTGTTCAAATCAGCTTCTACTGACTTTAAATTCCTCCAGTTTAGGGCCACTAGAAGTCAGAGACTTCGCTACTAAATCTTGGTGGATGTGCAAAGCCTTAGTGCATTTTATACATACATACATACATATACCTTGGCTGTTTCCCCCTTTAATTGGGGGGTAGCCGACATCAAGAAAGGAAAACAAATAGGGGGATTACTTTGCTCTATGGGCAATGACGAGGGAGCTAGCGACCGTTCAGATGGCACTGCTGGAGTGCCACAGCCCATCCTCCCGGCTCTTCCACAACCTGTGTCGCTTCACAACTGCCAGCTCCTCCTACTGCCCCTACCACAGGGCTATCTCTGTAAGATGCAGCCCCGTGGTAACAGCAGATGCCCATCAGAGCCGCGTCACAATCGCTCGCCACTCATTCCTATTCCTAGCACGCTCGCTTGCTTCCCTCACATCCATCCTCCTATCATTCAGGGCTCTCCTTACTCCATCCATCCATCCAAACCTAGGCCTCCCTCTAGCATTTCTCCCATCAACTCTCGCAATCATCACCTTTTTCAGCAGCCTTTCATCATCTATCCTTTCCACATGGCCAAACCATCTCAGAACATTCATATCTACTCTGGCTGCAATTTCTCTCCTCACACCCGTTCTTGCTCTCACCACTTCATTCCTAACCCTATCCAATCGAGATACACCAATCATAATCCTCAGGCATTTCATCTCAAGCACATTTAGTTTCCGTCTCTCACTTACTTTCATACCCCATAACTCTGATCCATACATCACAGTTGGCACAACCACTTTCTCATACAAAACTTTCTTAACATTCATTTCCAACCCTCTATTCTTCATCACTCCTTTCAATGCACCCAACACTTTACATCCTTCATTCACTCTGTGACACACATCTGCTTCCACTCCACCATTTGCAGCTATAACCGAGCCTAAATACTTAAACTGATTAACCTCCTCAAGTGTCTCTCCATTCGACATAACATTCAATCCAGCGCCATCCTCATATCTTGTACGCCTCATAACCTTACTCTTTCCCACATTCACTCGCAGCTTCCTTCTCTCACACACCATTCCAAATTCTGACACTAACTGACACAGCTTTTCCTCTGAATCTGCCACCACCACAGTATCATCTGCAAACAGCAACTGATTCAGCTCCCACTCGTTATCATCCCCATCCACCATTCTCAAACCTCGACCACGCACTCGCTCATTCACCTCTCTTACAACTCCATCAATATACAAATTGAACAGCCATGGTGACATCACACATCCCTGTCTCAGTCCCACACTCACTGGAAACCACTCACTCACTTCATTCCCTACCCTAACACAAGCACTACTACCCTCATACAAACTCTTCACTGCATGCAACAATTTACCATTGATTCCATATAATCTCAAAACATTCCACATAGCCTCTCTATCAACTCTATCATATGCTTTCTCCAGATCCAAAAATGCAAAATACACATCCTTACCCTTTGCTAAATATTTCTCACATAACTGCCTAACTATAAAAATCTGATCTATACAACCTCTACCTCTCCTAAAACCACTCTGCACTTCCGCGATCACATATTCTGTCTTATCCCTAATCCTATTAACCAGTATCCTACCATACACTTTTCCTACCACACTTAACAAACTTATACCCCTAAAATTACTGCATTCATACATATCTCCCTTACCTTTGTATAGGGGCACTATACAGGCAATCACCCAATCCACTGGCACCAATGACAACATAAAGCATATATTAAACACTCTCACTAACCATTCCAACGCAGTCACACCCCCTTTTCACCTCCTCTCTTGTAATCTCTCTCTCATTTTCATCTCCCATTACTGGCCCTTGAACCCCTCCCACTGCCACTATAGTTGCCTCTCTATCTTCCTCAACATTCAGCAAGCACTCAAAATATTCTGCCCATCTTTTCCTTGCATCGTTCCCTCTTAACATCTGTCCATTCACATCTTTCACTGTCTCTTCCATCCTCGATCCACCCTTCCTTGCTCTCTTCACTTCTTTCCAAAACTTCTTTTTATTCTCCTCATATGACCTACTAAAATCCTGTCCCCACCTAACATTTGCCAACCTTCTCTTCCTCTACCTTCCGCTTGGTGTCCACATTTTTCTCCCTATATCTTTCATACTTCTCCCTACTTTTACACTGCAGCCATTCCTCAAAAGCCCTCTTTTTCTCTTCCACCTTCATTTTCAACCCTTCATTCCACCACTCGCTGCCCCTCCTCATGCCACCTCCAACAAACCTCTTTCCACACACATCACTTGCATGTCCCACAAAACATTCTTTCATCAACCCCCATTCCTCCCCTAACTCCCCAACTTCTCTTTCTTTCACCCTGTCATATGCCACTCTCAACCTGTCCTGATATTCCTGTCTCTTCTTTGGCTTTTTCAACTCTTCCACCTTCACTATTTCCCTTCTACATCCCCCCACACTATTTCCCCACTCTTTTGCTACTACCACTTTTGCTTCAACCAAAAAATGATCAGACATCCCAGCAGCCACACCCCTGAATGCAAGTACATCTTTCACTCTACCAATCATGCTCTTTGCTACCAACACATAATCCATCAATGCTCTTTCTTTCACTCTTCCATTTGCCACTCTCATCCATGTATACTTATTTATTAACTTCTTCTTAAATAAACTATTACCTATCACCAACTCTTGCTCCACACACATATCTAACAGTCTCTCGCCACTCTCATTCCCACCTGGTACCCCATACTTTCCTACAACACCTTCTATCTCTCCATCACCCACTCTGGCATTCAAGTCACCCAACACAACTACATAGTTCCTTCTACTCAGACCATCCACACATCTAGTTAACTCATTCCAGAATTCATCCCGCTCTTCCTCACTTCTCTCACATCCTGGCCCATATGCACTAACAAAAGCCCAACATTCCCTTCCTATCCTAGCCCTCACCCACATCAGCCTAGATGACACTTCTTTCCATTCCACTATCTGATTTACCATCCATTTACTCAGCAATAATGCCACACCTTCTCTCGCTCTCCCCCTTTCAACCCCAGACACCCTACCCGTCACATCACCAAATGCCACTTCTCCTTTTCCTCTCATCTTCGTCTCACGCAATGCCAATACATCCATCCTCCTCTTACCAAACATATATCCAATCTCACATCTTTTGCTCTCTATCATACTACAACCACGCACATTTAGACACCCCAAAACTATACTATCACCAACCAACTGTGTTTCATTTATCCACAACAATAATAATTTTCCTACCTCTTCTATCACCTGTGACCTATTCTTCATTAAAATATTGACTCCCTTAGCCACCTCAGCTGCTTTTAAGATCTCTTTATTCTTTAAAATAGTACAGATGGTGGATTTCGGCATGTTATATTGTGAGGCGAGATCAGACACACGCACCCCATTTTCATGTTTTACAATTATTTCTTTTTTCCTTTTCACTGTTATATGTTTTTGGGGTGTTTGACGCCAAGTTCACTAGCACTTTTAACTATCTTAGGAGCCATAATAAGGGCTATATTAATAGAAAAAATTATGGAAAATAAGCAAGAACTGTGATAAAATTACGAATGAACCACATAGCGTGGGCACCAATGCAGAACTGAAAGAAAACGAGTGGCCGAGTAAAACCGAGTGCAGCCGGGTGGAACCCACGTGGTAGCCGGGAGTGGCCAAATGGGACATGAGGTGGCTGGGTCAACACATTTTTGTTTGTGGGTTGGAATATATATGTGGGTTGGGGTCAAATTTAGTTCAATATATTGTTCGCGGGTTGGTTTGTTCGTAGGTGCAGGCGTTCGTGGGTTGGGGTCACCATTGTATATATATATATATATATATATATATATATATATATATATATATATATATATATATATATATATATATATATATATATATATATATATATATATATATATATATATATATATACAGTGATCCCCCCATTATCGCGAGGGTTCGGTTCCGGGACCCGGCGTGAGACAGGAAAATCGCGGAATAGGATCAGCCTATATGTACATAGATATTTTAATTTATTTTTATACACCATATAAACTGTATAATCCCTCCCTGTAACTGTTAACAAACCACCCTTTACTTCATAAATAACAACATGCAAGCGTAAATTTAAGACATACTCATGTACATAAGTATTTTACAATTATTTTTACGTTTACTGTATAAACCCTCCCTGCACTGTTAAAAAACCACCCTTTACTTTATAAATAACAGCATGCAACGTAAATTTATATGTACGTGATAGGTAAACTTACCTTATCTATTTTGGTTAACATTTTCCTTTGCCACTTAGGCTCACTACAAGAAGCCTTAGAAGATGAAGGATGCTTGGGAGGCATTGCAAAGGTTAAATTATGAGAGTAAAAAAACCACAAGCAAAACGTATTAATAAGCACAACGTGAACGGCACACACGAGTTAGACTGAACGAGCCTTTGTCCGAAACGCTGATAGCGGTATCGTATTTTACATGTTGCAATACTGTTAGTATTTATGTTTTTTTTACTATTTTTTACTGTTTTATTATTCTTAAGATATGAAATACGTATTTTTATCAATAAAATCATGAAACTACTGGAAATATAAATATATATGCTAGCTCACGTAGCTGCGACCCCAATACATTGTACGCCATCGGACACAAGCAATACGTTTAATAAGCACAACGTGAACGGCGCACACGTGAGTTAGACTGAACGAGCCTTTCTCCGAAACGCTGATAGCGGTATCATATTTTACATGTTGCAATACTGTTAGTATTTATGTTTTTTACTATTTTTTACTGTTTTATTATTCTTAGGCTAAGAAATACGTTTTTTTATCAATAAAATCATGAAACTACTGGAAATATAAATATATATACTAGTTCACGTAGCTGCGACCCCAATACATTGTACGCTATCGGACACTATTTCGCATGATGCAATACTGTGAGTTATACTGCACGTACGTATATCTAAATTTATGTTTTTTACTATTTTTTACTGCTTTATTATTCGTAGGCTGGGAAATAATTTTTTTTTATCAATTAGATAATGAAATGTTTTTTTCACTAAAAAAATTAAAATACTGAGAATTTTTATGTTTTTAATATTTTAATATTTTTGCATATACCCAAAAAATAAAATAATAATTTGCCAAAAAAAAAACGTGGTACAGTGAAAACGCGAACCAAGAAACGCGATCCAGCGGGGGATCACTGTGTGTGTGTGTATATATATATATATATATATATATATATATATATATATATATATATATATATATATATATATATATATATATATATATATATATATATATATATATATATATATATACACCTTGTTCCTTTTATGCGCGATTTTTTTATATGCGAAATTGCAATAACGCCCCCCAAAAATAATAGTAAAAAAATCTGAATTCGCGAATAACGCCCCGCCCCCCTTTTTTTTTTTTTTTTTTTAAGATTATTGTGACACCAGGATGGACCAAAAAATTATAAAATAAAACAGCCTTTATCAGGCTGTAAAGAGAAACTGATGGCGAGTGTAATGACCTGTCAGATGTGAAGGGATTATAAAAGATGTGTAATGAATATCCAGCTCTCTGCTGGGTTTTAATATACCTCTGCATTACTCTCATGATGTCTATTCCAAAATTTCTCCTTAGATATTATTATTATTATTATTATTATTATTATTATTATTATTATTATTATTTTTAACAATAATTTTCCTTTAATGATGATTGAGGAGATTATTATTATTATTATTATTATTATTATTAATATCATTATTATTACGAATTTATAATTAAACCATTATTTTTACAATAAATAATGTAGTTTTGGTTGAATGAACAAGAGTTAATTAAAGATCTCTCTCTCTCTCTCTCTCTCTCTCTCTCTCTCTCTCTCTCTCTCTCTCTCTCTCTCTCTCTCTCTCTCTCTCTCTCTGTCCAACATTCTATTCTACCCAATAGGGTGGGTGTATATATAATGTATAATGATGATGATCTTTTCTTATCGTAATCCTCTTTGTACTGGTGGAAGAAGCCTCCGCGGGCACTTATTTACTATATTAAAAAAAAGAAAAAAAATTATTATAGTAAAAAAGCGCCCGCAGAGGCTTCTTCCACCAGTACAAAGAGAATTACGATAAGAAAAGATTATCATCATTATACATTATATATACACCCACCCTACCTCTGTCATATGTCTATCTAATCTACATTTGAAGGTGTCTAAGTAATACAATTCAGAATCTGAATTCCAGATCAGAACTTAGCACGAGGGTCTGCCCCTCGCTTTTTTCTCTCTTACTTTATTTAATTTTCATGCTTTTCCCTCCAATTCCCTTATATCCTTAATCCCCTCTCTTTTTTTCCCCTCCTATCCTATCCCATCCTTATATATATATATATATATATATATATATATATATATATATATATATATATATATATATATATATATATATATATATATATATATATATATATATATATATATATATATATATATATATATATATATATATATATATATATATATATATATATATATATATATATATATATATATATATATATATATATATATATATATATATAAAGGTATTGGCATTTATTATCCTACTAGGAATACTCTACGGAATTACCAAGCCAATTTTCACCAATTTCCCTTCTGAACCTAAATTTATCAAGATTAAATCCATTACCCATTACGAGTTCTGGTTTGATCATGAATTTTTAAAACTTTATTAATATCACCCTTGTTAATCCCTTTAAACCATTTATACACCTCAATCATATCCCCCCTAACTGTGTGCCTCTCTAGAGAATGTAGATGCACTCTCACACGCTATTACCCTGATGATATTATATCGCATGCTTGTTTGCTGTTTGTTCTTTATGCTTTTTTCCATTCTCTTCATAATATCCGATTGCATTAAGCGGTAGAAGAGAAGGAGGATGCAGGAGAACGAATCTCTATCTGCAAACGTTTTGCCGCCTCAAAATCAGCTGAAGCACCCTCGCACGCTATTTCCCAGACGATATTATATGGCAAGTTTGTTTGCTGTTTGTTCTTAATTCTTATTTTTCAATTCTCTTCGTAATATAGAATCGCATAAAGCAGTAGAAGAGAAGCAGGATGTGGGAGAACGAATCTCTTTCTGAAAATGTTTTGCCACCACTGTATCAACTGATGCATCCTTGCACGCTATATCCCTGACAATATTATAACGCAAGTTTGTTTGCTGTTGTTCTTAATGCTCATCCACGTACTGTACTTAGCATTTTTCCATTCTCTACATAATAATCGATCACATTAAGCGGTAGAATAGGAGGAGAAAGGGGGAGAACGAACCTCTATCTGCAAACGTTTTGCTGCCTCCATATCAGCTGATGCACCCTCGCACGCTATTTCCCTGATGATATTATATGGCAAGTTTGTTTGTTGTTTGTTCTTAATGCTTTTATTCCATTCTCTTCATAATATCCAATCGCATTAAGCAGTAGAGGAGGAGGAGGATGCGGGAGAACGAACCTCTATCTGCAAACGATTTATCGCCTCCGTATCAGCTGATGCACCCTCGCACGCTATTTCCCTGACAATATTATATCGCAAGTTTGTTTGCTGTTTCTTCTTAATGCTTTTTTTCCATTCTCTTCATAATGTCCGATCGCATTAAGTGGTAGAAGAGGAGCATGGCGGAAAAGTGCCTCCGAGGCAGTCGATTATTTACTAAAATGAGAAATTTTTTTTCATGTTTTTTTGCATGGGTGTTATTCCTGTATTTCGTAATTTTTTAATATTATTTATAGGGGCGTTATACCAATTTCGTGGATTATATACACGCGTAAAAAGCAAACCAGGTGTGTGTGTATGTATATATATATATATATATATATATATATATATATATATATATATATATATATATATATATATATATATATATATATATATATATATATATATATATATATACAGTGATCCCTCGGTATATTGCGATTAATCTTTTGCGAATTCAGTGCATTGCAATTTTATTGGTGAGTTTTTTTTTTTCTGGGTATATGCAAGAATCCACAATAAGTGGAAATATTAAAATTTTCAGTATTTTAATTATTTTACTGAAAATTTTTTTTTTTCATTATTTTGTTGATAAAAAAAAAACATTTTCCAGCCTCAGAATAATAAAAACAGTTAAAAATAGTAAAAAACAGTTAAAAATAGTAAAAAACATAAATTTAAACATGTAACTCTGCACCATAGAAAATACAATACAAAATACGATACCAGCATCAGCGTTTCAAAAAAAACAAAGGGTTGTACCTACGTGAGATAGTACATATTAAAATTTCCAATATTTTCATTATTTTATTGATAAAAATAAAGTATTTCCTAGCCTAAGAATAGTAAAACAGTAAAAAAAATTGTAAAAACATAAATTTAAACATGTAACTCTGCACCATAGAAAATACGATACTGGTATCGGCGTTTCGGAAAACACAAAGGGTCCCACCTACGTGAGATAGTACATATTAAAATTTCCAGTATTTTCATTATTTTATTGATAAAAAAAAAGTATTTCCTAGCCTAAGAATAATAAAACAGTAAAAAATAGTAAAACACATAAATTTAAACATGTAACTCAGTATTGTACCATGTAAAATACTATACCGGTATTGGCATATCGGAAAACGAAAAGGGTCGCTCCTACGTGAGATAGTATATATTAAAATTTCCAGTATTTTCATTATTTTATTAATAAAAAAAAAAGTATTTGGAGATATGTAGCAGGCAGATTGGTCGATGAAGCAACTGCTTCTTCCCATCTACCTCCAGACTCTGGAACTCTCTTCCTCCTTCTGTCTTTCCTAATTCTTATGTCCTTTCATCCTTCGAAAAGCAGATATATCATCACCTCAGAGCCTAGTCCTGCATATCTCTGGGTCCTCTGTACTTTGACTGTTTTTTCTGTCTGTCATTTTCCTATGTGTGACAGTTCCTTATCTCTCTCTTGTCCTTAACCTTTTTCTTTTCCTTCGTCTTGGTATTTTCTCGTGCCCGGGGCTTTATTGATGAAGGCAGTTTCAGCCTGTCCCGGTGTCACACTCATATAAAAAAAAAATGCAACTCACAGTATTGCACCATGTAAAATACTGTATAATAGCGTATTGGCATCTTGGAAAACGCAAAGGGTCGCATCTACGTGAGATAGTACATGGGATGCTATTGGCTGATGGGCAGAAGACGACGAATCACAGAATTGTTTTTCAGTATGTTTTTTGATTGAAGCTTCATTCTCCCAGCATCTTCAATTGTCTCGCCTCACCCGTTCAGTCTACTCACGTGTGCGTCATTCGCGTTGTGCTTCTTAATATGTTGTGCTTGTGATTTTGTGAAACTTTTGTATTTCAACCTCTGCAATACCTCCCAAGTGTCCTTCATCTTCTAAGGCATCTGGTAGTAAGCCTAAGCAGCAAAAGAAGATGTTGACCATAACAGAAAAGGTAAAACTGTTGGATATGCTGAAGAACGGAAGAAGGTTCGCAGATGTCGGCCGCCATTTCGGCACCAACGAATCTAATATTCAAATCATCAAAAAGGAGGAGGCAAATATCAGGAAAACAGCGACTATTACTTTTAATAAAAGAGCGAAGAGGATCGTAACACCCCGCAATAAGATAATAGTGAGGATGGAATCTGCTTTAGCCCTGTGGATTGCTGATTGCAGGAAGAAGAACCTCAGCTTAGACACCAGTATCATACAAACAAAGGCGAAGAGGCTGTACGAGACATTCACTGCAAACGAACCCGCCCATGACAGTGGCGACCGTGAAGAGGAGAAAAAGGAAGAAATCGACGACCCATAACCAGGACCCTCCAGCGATTCTCCACCGAGGAAACAATCGTTCCTTGCAAGCAAGGGATGGTTTGTCAAATTTCAAAAACGCTATGGCCTAAAGAGCATTTCGGTGCATGGCAAAGCTGCCTTTGCAGATACAGCTGCAGCTGAAGAGTATGTAAAGAACAACTTCAAGATAATTATCACTGAAGGCAAATATGCTCCTGAACAAGTATTTAACATGGATGAAACTGGGTTATTTTGGAAGAGAATGCCGTCTCGCACTTTTCTTTTCAAGGAAGAACCTAAAGCCCCGGGATTTAAAGTGCACAAAGACCGCATAACCCTCGTCATGTGCGGGAATGTTGCGGGCTTCATGTTAAAGCCCAGGTTTTTCTACAAGTCTAAGAGCCCTAGGGCTTTAAAGAATAAAAACAACAATCTGCTGCCAGTGTATTGGATGCATAACACTAAGGCCTGGATCACGAAAAGCCTCACATCGAACCGGTTTCACCAATACTTTATAACTCAGGTAAAAGTTTAGTTTACGGAGAAATACCTTGAACTTAAAGTCCTTCTTTTGATGGATTATACTGGTGGCCACACAACTGATCTCCAATATGACAGTGCTCAAGTAGAGTTGCTGCCACCGAATACAAAGTCACTGATTCAGCCTATGGATCAAGGCGTTATTCGTGAGTTCAAGGCCGTCTACACACGAAATGCCCTGGCGAACCTGGTTGACTCCATGGATGCGGACAAAGAATTCGTACAGAAGATGTACTGGCGTAACCATACGATTGCTACATACCTTCAAAATATTCAGAATGCAATCAAAGAGATGAAGCCAGCCACAATCAATGCCCGCTGGAAGAAATTGTGGCCTGAAGTGATCTATGACTACAAAGGATTCGCTCCTGACGAAGTCTATAACTCGGCAGTTGCAAAAGCTGTGAAGTTGGCTGCATTTCTAGGAGGAGAAGGATTTAAAGATATGACTCACGAAGACATGTATGAAGTGATCGACTGCCACTCGCAGCCTTTGACTGATGAAGACTTGGAGGAAATGACAAAATCAGCGAGCGAAGAGAAAGAAGAACCAAAAGAAACACACGAACAAGTTGAAGAACCTGGCCTTACACTCGAACGTCTGGCAGCCATGTATAACATGGCGAAAGAACTCCCAACAACTATAGCAGGAGCATAATGATAATATGGTTCGTTCGGTGCATTTCTTCGTTATTAACAACAATGCCATGACTCCCTACAAGACCATCTTTGCACAAAAGAAACAACGACAGCAACTCCCCATTACCATGTTCTTCTCTCCCAAAAAGCATTCGTAAAGCTGTCATCATCATGTCATTCACGGTAAGCTTACCTATCACGTTCATATAAATTTACGCTTACACGCTGTTATTAATAAAGTAAAGGGTGGTTTGTTAACAGTGCAGGGAGGGTT
The DNA here is from genome assembly GCA_037179515.1 of Halocaridina rubra. Classification (NCBI taxonomy): domain Eukaryota; kingdom Metazoa; phylum Arthropoda; class Malacostraca; order Decapoda; family Atyidae; genus Halocaridina; species Halocaridina rubra. The sequence goes on along the minus strand of JAXCGZ010010483.1, from coordinate 5,538 downwards.
GATACTGTAAATGTAAAAATAAATGTAAAATACACCTAGTTCTCAGAATAACGCCTAGACAGGTTCTCAGAAGTGTCGGGTAAATGGAAAATCGCGTGAAAAAACGAGTAATTTTCCATAGGAAACAATGATAAAGGGTATAGATACGTTCCAAACCTTACATAGACACACCATGCCAAAGATATAAGATAAGTAAAAAACATATTTTATTACTACATACCAAAGCAGAAGGCCCTGTATCTATTTTTAAGAGTATACAAAAGATATTCATACTCACTTTACAGCTAGAAATTAACATACATTACTGTACTGTACTCTATTATGCAGTGGGCAACATTAATACATTACACTGGGACATGCATGGTGCCCGTGAGCAAGTAACTTATGAGGTAGAAGAGGAGGAGGATGCAGGAGAACGAATCTCTATCTGCAAATGTAAACAAAGATAAAATAAAAATTATAAATAACCAAAGGAAGACTAAAAAATGAAAAAAAAAATTAATTATGCAATGCCTAAATCTACCATAAGACAGATTAAAAAAAACTTAATCAACATTCTCTAGAGAAGCGCAGAGTTAGGGGGGATATGATTGGGATGTAGAAATGGTTTAAAGGGATTAACAAGGGTGATATTAATAAAGATTTAAAAATTCATGATCAAACCAGAACTCGTAATGGGTAATGGAATTAAGCTTGATAAAGTTAGGTTCAGAAGGGAAATTGGTGAAAATTGACTTGGTAGTACCGTAGAGTATTCCTAGTTGGATAATAAATGCCAATACCTTAGACACCTTCAAATGTAGATTAAATAGACATATAACAAAGGTAGAATGGGTGTATATATAATGTATAATGATGATGATCTTTTCTTATCGTAATCCTCTTTGTACTGGTGGAAGAAACGTCCGCGGGCGCTTATTTAAAAAAAAAAAAAAAATCTTTTTTGTGGGGGGGCATTATTTGTGAAATTCGAATTTTTTACTATTATTTTTTGGGGGCGTTATTGCAATTTCGTGGATAAAAAAATCGCACATAAAAGGAACAAGGTGTACCTATCTATATATGGTGCTCCTACTTCGCAGATTTTCACCCCCACGATAAACGAGGGAGAACTGTATGTATATATATATATATATATATATATATATATATATATATATATATATATATATATATATATATATATATATATATATATATATATATATATATATACAGTGCTCCTTCGTTGTATCGCGTTTCTTGGCTTGCGTTTTCACTGTGTCACGATTTTTTTTGGCAATTTTTTTTTTGGGGGGGGGTATATGCAAAAATATTACAATATTAAAAAAAATAATAATTTCAGTATTTTCATTTTTTTATTGAAAAAACATATTTCATTATCTAATTGATAAAAAAAATTTATTTCCCAGCCTACGAATAATAAAACAGTAAAAATTAGTAAAAAACATAAATTTAGATATATGTACAGTACAGCATAACTCACAGTATTGCATCATGCGAAAGTGTCCGTTAGCGTTCAATGTATTGGGGTCGCAGCTACGTGAGCTAGCATATATATTATATTTCCAGTAGTTTCATGATTTTATTGATAATAAAACGTATTTATTAGCCTAAGAATAATAAAACAGTAAAAAATAGTAAATAACATAAATACTAACAGTATTGCAACATGTAAAATACGATACCGGTATCAGCGTTTCGGACAAAGGCTCGCATCTACGTGAGATAGTGTCCGATAGCGTACAATGCATTGGGGTCGCACCTACGTGAGCTATCATATATATAAAAATTTCCAGTAGTTTCATGATTTTATTGAAAAAAAAAACGTATTTCTTAGCCTAAGAATAATAAAACAGTAAAAAATAGTAAAAAACATAAATACTGACGGTATTGCGGCATGTAAAATATCATACCGCTATCAGCGTTTCGGACAAAGGCTTCCACCATCTTCTATTGTCTTGCCTCACTCGTTCAGTCTCTCACGTGTGCGCCGTTCACGTTGTGCTTATTAATACATTTTGCTTGTGATTTTTTTACTCGCATATTTTAACCTTTGCAATGCTTCCCAAGCATCCTTCATCTTCTAAGGCTTCTTGTAGTGAGCCTAAGCGGCAAAGGAAAAGGTTAACCATAACAGATTAGGTAAGTTTACCTATCACGTACATATAAATTTACGTTGCATGCTGTTATTTATAAAGCAAAGGGTGGTTTTTAAACAGTGCAGGGAGGATTTATACAGTAAACGTAAAAATAATTGTAAAATACCTATGTACATGAGTATGTCATATAAATTTACGCTTGCATGCTGTTATTTATGAAGTAAAGAGTGGTTTGTTAACAGTACAGGGAGGGTTTATACAGTTTATACGGTGTAAACGTAAAAATAAATTAAAATATCTATGTACATATAGGCTGATCCTACTCCGCGATTTCCTGTCTCGCGGGGGTTCGGTCCCGGGACCGACCGCGATAGGTGAATTTCCGCGAAGTAGGATCACCCTATATGTAAATAGGTATTTTACATTTATTTTTACATTTACTGTATAAACCCTCCCAGTACTAATAACAAACCACCCTTTACTTCATAAATAAAAGCATGCAAGCGTAGATTTATATGAAAGTGATAGGTAAACTTACCGTATATGAGGTGGTAATGACATGGCATCGTCGAGAAGGTTGCAGAAGGTCACCGAACGAACCATATTATCATCATGTTCTTGTGAGAGTTGTTGGAGTGCTTTCACGTGTTCATACAGGACTGTCAGACGTTTGAGTGTAAGGCCAGGTTCTTTGATTTCCTCGTGGCTAAGTTATGAAGTGAATTGAATATACAGTACATAGGAAAACCCTTGATCAATATGAAAAATATGGAAGTGGAGAGGCCAAGTATCCTATCAGTGATGTATTGAAATACAGTATACAGTAATCCCTCGTTTATCGCCAGGGTTAGGTTCCGGGACCCGTCATGATAGGTGAATTTTTGCGAAGTAGGAACACCTTGAAAAAAAAAAAAAAAACTAAGATTATTGTGACACCAGGATGGACCAAAGAATTATAAAATAAAACAGCCTTTATCAGGCTGTAAAGAGAAACAGATGGAGAGTGTAATGACCTGTCAGATGTGAAGGGATTATTAAAGATGTGTAATGAATATCCAGCTCTCTGCTGGGTTTTAATATACCTCTCCATTACTCTCATGATGTTTATTCCAAAAATTCTCCCTAGATCTTATTATTATTATTATTATTATTATTATTATTATTATTATTATTATTATTATTATTATTATTATTAACAATAATTTTCCTTTGATGATGATTGTGGAGATTATTATTCCTATTATTATTATTATTATTATTTTTATTATTATTATTATTATTATTATTATTATTATTATTATTATTATTAATATCATTATTATTACGAATTTGTAATTACACCATTATTTTTACAATAAATAATGTAGTTTTGGTTGAATGAACAAGAGTTAATTAAAGATGTCTCTCTGTCTCTCTCTCTCTCTCTCTCCAACATTCTATTCTACACAACCCCCCACACTTTATTTGTCCCAACCAACTAGAGAGGGGCACTGTACACAGTTATTAAAGTAAATAAACCAACAGAAGTACAAACAATGATGAGCCCTTAATAATAATAATAATAATGATAATAATAATAATAATAATAATAATAATAATAATAATAATAATAATAATAATAATAATAATAATAATAATAATAATAATAATAATAATATTATTAATAATAAATGATGATGATAATAATCTCCACAATCATCATCAAAGGAAAATTATTGTTGCCAATAATAATAATAATAATAATAATAATAATAATAATAATAATAATAATAATAATGATAATAATAATATGATCTAAGGAGAATTATTGGAATAGACATCATGAAAGTAATGCAGAGGTATATTAAAACCCAGCAGAGAGCTGGAGATTCATTACACATCATTTATAATCCCTTCACATCTGACAGGTCATTACACTCTCCATCTCTGTTTCTCTTTACAACCTGATAAAGGCTGTTTTATTTTATCATTTTTTGGCCCATCCTGGAGTCACAATAATCTTTATTTATTTTTTTTATTTTTATTTTTTTTATTTTTATTTTTCTTAATCGCAATACAATGAATTCGAGAGAGGTGAATCGCGATAGAGCGAGGGATTACTGTACTTTGGACTTTGTACAAACGGGTCTCAATTCAGGTCAGTCTTCAGAGACCAATTGTGTTCCTTCTCCTTCTTTAATTAACTCTTGTTCATTCAACCAATGGATGGCATTGAAAACTGTTAAAATGACACTAATGCTCCCCCAGTAGAGGAAATCTCTATTTAAATCACACGTTAAAGAAGATATGCAGAAGCCGCTTGAATTAAAGAGGAGTCTGCTGAGGCAAAGGAAATGATACTGATGCTCCCCCAGTAGAGGAAATCTCTTGTAAATTACATGTTAAAGATCTGCAGAAGCCGCTTGAAATTAAAGCGAAGTCTGTTAAGGCAAAGGAAATGATACTGATGCTCCCCCAGTAGAGGAAATCTCTTGTAAATCACACGTTAAAGAATATCTGCAAGAGCCGCTTGAAAGTAAAGAGAGGCCTTTTGAGGGATAGGAGACTGTTATCGAAAGAACCCAACCCCTGAGGCATAACATATTAATAAGCACAACGCGAACTGCGCACATGTCAGTTAGACTGAACGAGTGAGGCGAGACAATGGAAGATGGTGGGAGAACCAAACTTCAATCAAAATACCAATCAGACCCCATGATACAGAACATACAGAAAAACAATTCTGTGATTCGTTGTCGCCCACCCTTTCAGCCAATAGCATTCCATGAACTATCTCACGTAACTGCAAGCCTTTGCGTTTTCCAAGACGCAAATACAGTGTACACTATCATGCAGTATTTCACATGGTGCAGTACTGTGAGTGTATATGATTAAATTTATGTTTTTTACTATTTTTTTACTGTTTTATTACTCCTAGGCTATGAAATACTTATTTTATCAATAAAATAATGAAAATTTCAATATGTACTAGCTCACGTAGGTGCAACCCTTTTCGTTTTCCGAAACGCTGATACCGGTATTGTATTTTACATGGTGTAATACTGTGATTATTTATGTTTTTTACTGTTTTATTATTCTTAGGCTTGGAAATACATTTTTGTATCAATAAAATAATGAAAATTTTTGTTTTCAATAATGAAAATACTGAAAATTTTTATTTTTTTAATATTTTCACATACCCAGAAAAAAAAACTCGCCAAAAAAAAAACAACGATGCCTGAATACGCGATAGGTGAACCATGATATAGCGAGGGATTACTATATATATATATATATATATATATATATATATATATATATATATATATATAATATATATATATATATATATATATATATATATATATATATTAGCTAGATAGATATATAGATAGATAGATAGATAGATAGATAAACAAATATATAAATACATAAATAATAAATAAATAAATTGAAT
>JAXCGZ010010482.1:0-29211 GCA_037179515.1 Halocaridina rubra | reverse complement strand
TCATTACACTCTCCATCTCTGTTTCTCTTTACTTTATGCATGCTTTGTGCCCAGGCCCGATAAAGGCTGTTTAATTTCACTATTTTTTTTTGCTCGTCCCGGTGTCACAATCATAATTTTTTTTCTATTTTTTGCTCGTCAAAAAAATCCGTGATGCACTGAATTTGCGATAGGTGAACCGCAATATAGCGAGGGTTCACTGTACTACCAATGCATTGTTATAGCCAATGGATCAAGGGGTCACTGCCTTTTTAAAGGCCTACCACCTACAAAGGACAATCAATATGATTCTCAGGGCAACTGAAAAGGACAAGAACTTGACTCTCCAGGACTTCTGGAAGCCGTACAATATTCTTCAGGCTGTGAAGAATATTGCTGATGCTTGGGAGGTAATTAAGTAAAAGAACCTTGAATGGTGTATTGTAGAAAGTGTGCCCCTATTGGTAGAGGAAGCGTTGGCAAAGCTCGAGGCCCAGGACTCCAACTTTGCCAGGTACACTAAGGTCAAAAGACTGATTAATACTACCCTGCGGTAGAGCCCCATCAACAGATCCTATACTTCTACTTCAGGTGCCTCTACCTCTACAGACTCACCTACCCCAGTACCTCCATCATCTGCTCGGTGTTCTTTTGCCTCTCCAGACTCATCTTCCCCAGTCTCCTTGGCACCTACCTCTCCAGCTTCTTCCTGCTTATAAGCCTATCTCTCCCTTCCTGTGTGCAAGCTGACCACACGAGTAAAGGTAAGCAATACTGTACTGTACTGTACAGTAATGTAATTTTACTATTTTTATGTTTTAGATTACACAAGTAAATGTAAGCAATACTGTTGAGTTTAGTTTTATTATTTCTATGTCTTAGAGTAAGAACGTAGATTATTTTTCTATGTTTTAGAGTATTTGGTTTTAACATTGGCTGGAGGACCTAGGTTTGAATATAAGTGTTCCGACTTACTTCGTAATCCGGGTTAAGTCAGCTGTAAGGAACGAAACCCTGACGTTAAACTGGGAGCCCCTGTAAGAATATACATAAAATATTATTATACTGACCATGCATAGCGTACTTCGGTTTGGACATGAGGGCGGAGAGGGCCCAGAAAGCATCCTCTTCATTCAGGTACATTAATAACAACGCAGCTATCTGGGACATCCCCTGGCAGTAGCCCACTTCTTGATTGTACATAGAGTATGCAACTGAAAAAAGAAAAGAATGTTTAAATAAAAACAAGTTTTTCATTTCCCTTTTTCTAACCCATTTCAATGCTTAATCTCCTAAAAAAGTGGTTTCCCAACGTTTTTCCTATGGACAACAATTCTCGGGAAAATCCTTAGGGAGTATTTGTTAGCAAGATATACAGCTATAATGTTTTCCAAAAGAAAAAATATATATTTTCTGCATAGGCACATTCTATACATAAAAGAATAGTTCACATATGAAACATTTAAATATAAAGGTATTAATAGAAGGAAGTGTTATCATATTTTGCTCTACTCAGCTTTCCGAAATTTCTTATTTACTACACCTATAAAGTTCAAGCATAATATTCTCAAAAAACAATAGTAACAACAACTCAAAATTATAAATACTGCAAAATACTGGGACTTGTGGAGGTCTGGGGTTAATAGTGGGTCTGATGTTAACAGTAACTTATTTTGCTTAATTTTTTCTCTAATCGTACATTGAAATTTAATATTCAACCATATAAATCTTATTAATTTTTGGTAATATTAAGCATTTCAGAGCATATATGAGCTGAAGTACAGCAAAAATAATATGTACATGAGCTGCAGTGCACTAAAAATAATTTGTACAGGAGCAACAGTACAGTACAACTAATTTTTATGTGAGCTGAAGTACAGAAATAATATTTAGTACATGAGCTAAAGTAGAGTAAAAAGAATATGTTTATTAGCTGAAGAACAGTAAAAATAATTACATATAATATTACTGCATATTCAACTAGGCTACACAGTTAAGACAGCGAATGACTTACCAAGTATATGAAAGAGTTGCTGTTGCTTCTCATCATAACGCTTACGAAACATAGTATGGTCCCTATAAGTTCTATTTACATCCAGATCTATTTGTCTTACATCAGTTGACCATTTACAACCGAGTTTCTTCATTTCCTGAAATAGCAAAAAATATTGCTTTCAGAAATACAGTCAATTTTATTAGTCTTTTGTTTTTATGATCGTGACATTTGGCCGGGCAAATAAAATTAATCTCATTGAGCCCAAGCACCAAGGAAACGATGAGCAAAAAAGAAACATACATGAGGGAGTGTTGTGACGTGTCAGATGTCAAAGGATAGTAAGAGATATATAACGTATATGCCAGAATATTCAGTGTATATGTAGGCACAGAAAGAGAATCATTACTGAAGGAAGTCTTACAGCTATAGATTATTTACACAGCATTTTTTATCAACACAATGCCATGTTTCACTGAAACATCTAAAACTACACTCAGCTCGCTTTTTACGCATTTTTAAAATATGCGTATTTGGAATAAAGCCCCCAAAAATAATAGTAAAAAATGCGATATACACGAATAATGCCCGCGCAAAAAATTCGAAACAAAATCTTCATTTTAGTAAATAAGCAACTGCCTCGGAGGCACTTTCCCACCTTGATGCCATGTGCATACATTTACATGGGAATTAAGGGGACTGGGTTGGGGGGGAGGGGGTGAAAAGGATGATTTTCTGGAAACTTTAACATGTGCTGGTGCCAGGTGTAAAAGGAAAGGGCTCTATCTAAATTATAAATAGCAAAAAATTGCCTTTTTATGTAAGTATTCATAGTAAAATAATGTTATAAATGATGATGTTTTGATATCCTTTCATTGTGTTGCATTTTACATCAATTCGACTTATATAATCAGCATTTATGTACGATAACTTCATCACTAGGGATGGAAGCAAGTGTTGGTGCCAGGTGTAAAAGGAAAGGGCTCTATCTAAACTATAAACAGCAAAAAATTGCCCTTTTATGGAAGAATTCATAGTAAAATAATGTCATAAATAACAATATTTTGATATTCTTTCGTTGTGTTGCATTTTACATCAATTTGACTTAGATAATCAGCGTTTCTGTAAGATAACGTCATCACTAGGGATGGAAGCAAGTGTTGGAGAGTGGTACGAAGTGCTGTGGTGAGCTCATCTGATTCAGTTGTTCAAGTGAAACATATCTACGCCCATTATCAGTGTAATGTAATGACTCATTACATTACACGTCACTCCTGAGAAACTATCATCGCGTTATTCCAAGAACTGGGTGTATATAAAAGAGAGGAAGCAAAAAAGCCTTCATAACAACACATGCTTGTCCTCATCCCTTCTATTAACTGCTATCTGGCAAGAAAAACTATTCAGGGAGAAAGGAGCAGCCAGACCTTTGCTCTCCTTTTCTTACAGTATGCTGAAAATGTCAGTCATTTTATGTGTCAATATTAATTCCCAATCACATGGGGTGGGCACAGACAGGTAGGAGCTGGAGTATTAAACCTGGATGCCCTTCTTAATGCACTGAAGTGAGCTCGAACACTGGGTTGAGACTTCCTGAGCTGAGTTCTCTAACCACTACTGTGCTGCATAAGGAGGAATTACATAATCCAAATTTCTAAATCTTCATCCACAAAATTGAGGATTTTGTTTCGTTTCAGTCATTGCTTTTTTTCTTTGCGGTTACTTAAAATCTATAAAGATATAAATCTATAAAGGTCTTATACTGCTCACACATCTGGGGTGCTTCTTCTTATACTTATCTTCTTGATAGTTGAATCTATGGCAGTCAGACTCATTAATGATCCTTCTCTTACTTCTAATCTGGATTCTCTCTCTCTTCGCCAAAGGTATCTTCCCTTTCTCTTTTCTATCGCTACTACTTCCATCGCTGCTCTGATGAGTTGGCGAGTTGCATCCCTCCCCCACTGCCGAGGCCGCGTAACACTCGCCAAACGACCTCATCTCACAGGTACTGTGTAGAGATTGGTAGCTCGCGGACTGGTCAGTGCAGCAACTGCTTCTTCCCATCTACCTCCAGACTCTGGAACTCTCTTCCTCCTTCTGTCTTTCCTAATTCTTATGACCTTTTATCCTTCAAAAAGCACATCTATTGTCATCACAGAGCCTAGTCCTCCATATCTCTGGGTCCTCTGTACTTTGACTATATTTTTCTGTCTGTCGTTTTCCTTTGTGTGACATTACCTCATCTCTGCCTTGTCCTTAACCTTTTTCTTTTCCTTCGTCTTGGTATTTTCTCATGCCCGGGCCTATATTGATGAGGGCAGTTTCTGCCTGTCCTGGTGTCACACTCATAAGAAAAAAAAATACAGATATTTCTTGCATATAATTTCATAACATTAGTCTAAAATGCCAGGAAGTTATATGGTTACTTAGCCCAAAAGCTCTTTTTACAGTAATCTAGGAAAGACCAGATTTGTTAGACCACAAGGACTGAAAAGAATTTTAGTAGGTTTCTTTGATCACCAAAAAATTTTTTTTATAAAAATATAATGCCGAGTCATTCTGATGCCAAACAGGGTGCTCACTAAAATAATAAAAGAACCAAGGCAGCAAGCAGAGCTTCATCATAACCAGTCATTCCTAGCCACTATCATTAGTTGGTTTGTAATAAAAAAAAAAACATTCATACAGAGAAGAACAGCCACACTCCACCCTCCAACTGCATTCATCTTCCTACTATAACACACAGGCAATACTAGGTTATTCTCTCTTTTACCCCACAGCCTCCTACAATGCACAGGGGACTTGGAGCGGCAGCATCTTTTTCATAGGTCTATCTTTCGGAGCTCCAACTCGGAAAAGGAACAGCAAAAGAGGACTAACTGCCTCAACCAACCCCTGACCAGAAAGGCTTTGGTCACCCGAGCAATTACCCAATCTCTCAACACACAATATAAATTTTTTTCAAAATCGATAATCATTCTTCGGTGGCATATCCTGAAGCCTCTTTCTAGTCAGAGACTTTGAGACCTACCCAGGAAACACATTATGGAAGAATGCATAGCACACAACCACATACACTACCAATGCAATGTCCACTCCCTGAGAGCTCTGAAGGAGAGCCTAGGATCAGCATTAGTCTTCCTTACTGATAGGATGAAATCCAGGTCCGCCAATCCACTCGCCGATTCAGAGATGCCATTTCACCACCATGCCATTTCAGCACTAGAAAGTTTTGTTTCATTCACATTCTGTCCTTCACTAAAACTATTTAAGTGTACAGTTGTTTTCATGCGTAATTGGTGCAGCCTTGAAAATAATTATGCTACAAAAAATATATTACTTTCTAATTACCTACTGTCTCCATGAACAACCGTCTTTGCGATAATAAATAGTTGAATAAACATTACTACCAAACCCATGATTAACTGACTTATATGTTATCATTTTTAAACATGCCTAGCATCCTGTTTCTCACCCACTCACTTCTGTATAATCTGCTATTCATTTCTTAAGCTTCAAACTTTACCCTATGGTACAAGCAGTACAAAGCAAGAGACAAAACTAGAAATTTTGGCATGAGGGAAATCTTTGTTAATTTGATAAAGTAAGTAAGTCAAGGAATAATACAGACATGAAGTAGAGTGCCTGTATGCAGAATTTATCATACTAAAATTAAAAGTAACCCTTTTTAAACGATTTTAACAACAGTCTGGCATGGAAACATTGGTGCTATATCCTGGGTGCTGAAGAAGTGGCGTTGAAACAATAGCGCTGAATTATTCAATGCCCTCACTTACAGACTCAGTATGTTAGGCCAGGCAGCTCAGGGAACAACAACAAACTGGTCCTACAATGGACAATAGACATACCTCGGCTTGACAAAGTGATTGGGTCCATAAAAATTTACTAAATTCAGAAACAAAAACAAATTATACTTTATGTATTAATAAAGAACAAACATATCAAATAACAGGGTATATATAAATAATAATAACATTGAAACCAAAATTTCTGTAATCCATTACATATCAAACAACGCTCCAGTACAAATAATATATATATATATATATATATATATATATATATATATATATATATATATATATATATATATATAGTAACCCCTCATTTATCACGAGGGTTCGGTTCCGGAACCAGCCGTGATAGGTGAAAAACAGCGAAGTAGGAGCACAATATTAATTTTTTTTTTCTTTTTTTCTTAAATAATATATGATTGTGACACCAGGACGGGCCAAAAAATTATAAAATAAAACAGCCTTTATCGGACCTGGGCATGAAGAATACATAAAGTTAAGAAAAACAGAGATGGAGAGTGTAATGACATGTCAGATGTGAAGGGATTATAAAAGATGTGTAATGAATATCCAAGTCTCTGCTGGGTTTTAATATACCTCTGCATTACTTTCATGATGTCTATTAAAGAAATTCTCCTTAGTTATTGTTATTATTATTATTATTATTATTATTATTATTATTATTATTATTATTATTATTATTATTGGCAACAATAATTTTCCTCTGATGAAGATTGTGGAGATTATTACGATTTTTATTATAATTATTATTACTATTATTATTATTATTATTATTATTATTATTATTATTATTATTATCATAACGAATTTGTCATTAAACCATTATTTTTACAATAAATAATGTCGTTTTGGTTGAATGAACAACATCAAATTAGATGTTTCTCTCTCTCTCTCTCAAACAGCAAACAAACTTTCGATATAATATCATCAGGGAAATAGCATGTAGAGAATATATATATTTCATTTAAGTTTGCCATGAAGACACTATGATATACGTTTTCTTTGAACGAATTGTATACGTTTTCTTTTCTCTAAGCTGACACTATTTATGTTAAGATTTCATGCAGATAGATAGAATAATGTTTAAAACCAAGGAATATTAATACTGTGTATATATATATATATATATATATATATATATATATATATATATATATATATATATATATATATATATATATATATATATATATATATATATATATATATATATATATATATATATATATATATATATATAGTGATCCCCCCATTATCGCGGGGGTTCGGTACCGGGACCCGGCGCGAAACAGGAAAATCGCGGAGTAGGATCAGCCTACATGTACATAGATATTTTAATTTATTTTTACGCTTACACCGTATAAACTGTATAAACCCTCCCTGTACTGTTAGCAAACCACCCTTTACTTCATAAATAACATCATGCAAGCGTAAATTTATATGACATACTCATGTACATAGGTATTTTACAATTATTTTTACGTTTACTGTATAAACCCTTCCATGCACTGCTAAAAAACCACCCTTTACTTTATACATAACAGCATGCAACGTAAATTTATATGTACGGGATAGGAAAACTTACCTTATCTGTTATGGTTAACATTTTCCTTTGCCGCTTAGGCTCACTACAAGAAGCCTTAGAAGATGAAGGATGCTTGTGAGGCATTGCAAAGGTTAAAATATGCGAGTAAAAATTCACAACCAAACATATTAATAATAATAAGCACAACGTGAACGGCGCACACGAGTGAGGCGAGACAATGGAAGATGGTGGAAGCCTTTGTCCGAAACGCTGATAGCGGTATCGTATTTTACATGTTGCAATACTGTTAGTATTTATGTTTTTTACTATTTTTTACTGTTTTATTATTCTTAGGCTAAGAAATACGTTTTTTTATCAATAAAATCATGAAACTACTGGAAATATAAATATATATGCTAGCTCACGTAGTTGCGACCCCAATACATTGTATGCTATCTGACACAAGCAAAACGTTTAATAAGCACAACGTGAACGGAGCACACGTGAGTTAAACTGAACGAGCATTTGTCCGAAACGGTGATAGTGGTATCATATTTTACATGTTGCAATACTATTAGTATTTATGTTTTTTACTAGTTTTTACTGTTTTATTAATCTTAGGCTAAGAAATACGTTTTTTTATCAATAAAATCAAAATCATGAAACTACTGGAAATATATATATATATATATATATATATATATATATATATATATATATATATATATATATATATATATATATATATATATATATATATATATATATATATATATATATATATATATATATATATATATATATATATATATATATATATATATATATATATGCTAGCTCACGTAGCTGCGACCCCAATACATTGTACACTATCGGACACTATTTCGCATGATGCAATACTGTGAGTTATACTGTACGTACGTATATCTAAATTTATGTTTTTTACTATTATTTACTGTTTTATTATTTGTAGGCTGGGAAATAAATTTGTTTTATCAATTAGATAATGAAATATGTTTTTTCAATAACAAAAAAGAAAATACTGAGAATTTTTATTTAATATTTTAATATTTTTGAATATACCCAAAAAATAAAATAATAATTTGCCAAAAAATAAAAACTGTGGTGCAGTGAAAAAGCGAACCAAGAAACGAAATCCAGAGGGGGATCACTGTATATATATATATATATATATATATATATATATATATATATATATATATATATATATATATATATATATATATATATATATATATATATATATATATATATATATATATATATATATATATATATATATATATATATATAATATATATATATATATATATGAAATATATATATATATGAAATATATATATATATGAAATATATATATATATATATGAAATATATATATATATATATATATATATATATATATATATATATATATATATATATATATATATATATATATATATATATATATATATATATATATATATATATATATATATATGAAATATATATATATATGAAATATATATATATATGAAATATATATATGAAATATATATATATATATATATATATATATATATATATATATATATATATATATATATATATATATATATATATATATATATATATATATATATATATATATATATATATATATATATATATATATATATATATACAGTGTTACCCCGGTTATTCGCGCTTCTTGGTTCGCGTTCTCACTCAAACACGGTTTTTTGGGGGGATAAATTATTATTTTATTTTATGGGTATACGCAAAAATATTAAAATATTGAAAAAAAAAATTTCAGTATTTTCATTTTTTTATTGGAAATGTAAATTTACGTTGCTTCTTGTTATTTATAATGTAAAGGGTGTTTTTTTAACAGTGCAGGAAGGGTTTATACAGTTTGTAAACGAAAAAATAATTGTAAATGAGTATGTGTCACGTCATCATCACCTCATTCATCATAATTTTATCTATCACTTTCATAAAAATTTACGTTGCGTGCTGTTATTTATAATGTAAAGGGTGTTTTTTTAACAGTGCCGGAGGGTTTATACAGTTCGTAACGAAAAAATAATTGTAAACGAGTATGTGTGTCATGTCATCATCACCTCATTCACCGTAATTTTATCTATCACTTTCATAAAAATTTACATTGCTTGCTGTTATTTATAATGTAAAGGGTGTTTTTTTTTAACAGTGCAGAGAGGGTTTATACAGTATGTAAACGAAAAAATAATTGTAAATGAGTATGTATGTCACGTCATCATCACCTCATTCACCGTAATCTTATCTATCACTTTCATAAAAATTTACGTTGCTTGCTGTTATTTATAATGTAAAGGGTGTTTTTTTAACAGTTCAGGGAGGGTTTATACAGTACATAAACGAAAAAATCATTGTAAATGAGTATGTATGTCACGTCATCATCACCTCATTCACCGTAATTTTATCTATCACTTTCATAAAAATTTACGTTGCTTGCTGTTATTTATAATGTAAAGGGTGTTTTTTTAACAGTGCAGGGAGGGTTTATACAGTACGTAAACAAAAAAATAATTGTAAATGAGTATGTATGTCACGTCATCATCACCACATTCACGGTAAGTTTTCCTATCACTTTCATAAAAATTTATGTTGCTTGCAGTTATTTATAATGTAAAGGGTGTTTTTTTAACAGTGCAGGGAGGGTTTATACAGTACGTAAACGAAAAAATAATTATAGTTGAGTATGTATGTCACGTCATCATCACCTCATTCACCATAATTTTATCTATCACTTTCATAAACATTTACGTTGCTTGAAGTTATTTATAATGAAAAGGGTGTTTTTTTAACAGTGCAGGAAGGGTTTATACAGTACGTAAACGAAAAAATAATTGTAAATGAGTATGTATGTCATGTCATCATCACATTCACGGTAAGTTTTCCTATCACTTTCAGAAAAATTTACGTTGCTTGCTGTTATCTATAATGTTAAGGGTGTTTTTTTAACGGTGCAGGGAGGGTTTATACAGTACATAAACGAGAAAATAATTGTAAATGAGTATGAATGTCACGTCATCATCACATTCACGGTAAGTTTTCCTATCACTTTCATATATATTTACGCTTGCATGCTGTTATCTATGAAGTAAAGGGTGGTATGTTAACAGTACAGGGACAGTTTATACAGTATAAACGTAAAAATATATTAAAATATCTATGTACATATAGGCTGATCCTACTTCGGGAATTCCTGGTTCGCGCCGGGTCCCGGAACCGAACTACCGCGATAAGTGAGGCAACACTGTATATATATATATATATATATATATATATATATATATATATATATATATATATATATATATATATATATATATATATATATATATATATATATATATATATATATATATATATATATATATAATATATATAATATATATAATATATATATATATATATATATATATATATATATATATATATATATATATATATATATATATATATATATATATATATATATATATATATATATATATATATATATATATATATATATCCAAGCAAGCACATTACATATGTGAAAGCATGAATCATTTTTTACCCCAACCAGGACTCGAACCTAGGACTTATAATTACTAAGTCAAGGCGCTACCAACTACACACCACAGAAGGTATAAAAGGAATCCAACCTTATAGCTTATATCTGCTATACTTAGGGATGAACGCATTCTATCTGAATGCCACTATGTTCATATTACAGATTCCCCAACCTCACTCGTGGCTTCATTTTAGCATTTAATTCAATATGAACATAGTGGCATTCAGATAGAATGCGTTCATCCCTAAGTATAGCAGATATAAGCTATAAGGTTGGATTCCTTTTATACCTTCTGTGGTGTGTAGTTGGTAGCGCCTTGACTTAGTAATTATAAGTCCTAGGTTCGAGTCCCGGTCGGGGTAAAAAATGATTCATGTTTTCACATAGGTAATGTGCTTGCTTGGTTATTGTATGACCCGAATGAGATTGGGAATTCAATTAAATGCTAAAATGAAGCCACGAGTGAGGTTGGGGAATCTGTAATATGAACATAGTGGCATTCAGATAGAATGCGTTCATCCCTAAGTATAGCAGATATAAGGTTGGATTCCTTTTATACCTTCTATGGTGTGTAGTTGGTAGCACCTTGACTTAGTAATTGCAAGTCCTAGGTTCGAGTCCCGGTCGGGGTAAAAAATTATTCATATATATATATATATATATATATATATATATATATATATATATATATATATATATATATATATATATATATATATATATATATATATATATATATATATATATATATATATATATATATATATATATATATATATATATATATATATATATATATATATATATATATATATATATATATATATATATATATATATATATATATATATATATATATATATATATATATATATATATATATTATATATATATATATATATATATATATATATATATATATATTATATATATATATATATATAAAATATTATATATATATATATATATATATATATATATATATATATAATATATATATATATATATTTAATTACTATTATTAAGAATCTCTTGTTAATACAATTTAGTCAAGTATGGACTTTAATTCCTTTTGCGGCCTGTCTGTGGGGAGTACCGACCAAACCCGGCGGGCATTTAAGACTGATATCTCTTAATTCCATGTATATGTACCCTTGGTGGGTTTTTTGTCTCCTTTTCAATTGTTCTTCTGTTTTGCTAGTTGTATCTCTTGCCATTGTACTTTGAGAAGGGGACCAGTTTAGGTCACGAAATTAATAAGTACTTTTTATATATATATTTTCGTTGTTTTATTTAATGGACTTTTCCTACCATTTTAGACTGCATGTTAACAGTTCAGTGTTATTAATATATATATATATATATATATATATATATATATATATATATATATATATATATATATATATATATATATATATATATATATATATATATATATATATATATATATATATATATATATATATATATATATATATATATATATATATATATATATATATATATATATATATATAATATATATACAGTATATATATATATATATATATATATATATATATATATATATATATATATATATATATATATATATATATATATATATATATATATATATATATATATATATATATATATATATATATATATATATATATATATATATATATATATATATATATATATATATATATATATATATATATATATATATATATATATATATATATATATATATATATATATATATATATATATATATATATATATATATATATATATATATATATATATATATATATATATATATATATATATATATATATATATATATATATATATATATATATATATATATATATATATATATATATATATATATATATATATATATATATATATATATATATATATATATATATATATATATATATATATATATATATATATATATATATATATATATATATATATATATATATATATATATATATATATATATATATATATATATATATATATATATATATATATATATATATATATATATATATATATATATATATATATATATATATATATATATATATATATATATATATATATATATATATATATATATATATATATATATATATATATATATATATATATATAAATATATATAAATATATATATATATATATATATATATATATATATATATATATATATATATATATATATATATATATATATATATATATATATATATATATATATATATATATATATATATATATATATATATATATATATATATATATATATATATATATATATATATATATATATAACTTTTTTTTCCAAGTAAGGGAACTGCTACGTTACTGGGCCACTACTTATGTAAGATTTAATCAAGTAGATATTTGTCAGTACTTTCTAATAACTTGTGAGTTAATATTGCAATTTGCATTTTGTATAACCTATATCTACATACAAAGGGCACACTCTCCCTTGTAAGGGGGGGAGGTAACTCAAAAGAGTTCATATAAATCTACTTCCATTTACTCCTACTCATATCTAGTATAAATAAAAATACAAAAAAAGGAAAGGGAGGACAAATTACATGTCACTTTTAGTAGAATACATTATCTATAAATCTTATGTGAATGAATAATCAAATGCAAAGTTAGTAAGGCTAACAAAGATGCAAAAATATACAAAACATATGGAAAAAAGCTGTACAATCTTTTAAGACAGTCCAGCAAATTAGTTTTTATTTATTGATAATGCAGTCATCAACTTTATCTTTCCATAGAGGAATACCGAAGCTTCCCAACTTATGATCTATAGAGTTATGAACATTCACAGATACGAACAAAAACCTAGTCATTATCTACCCTGCGGGTGGGCACTCTTAATGTGGGGACGATGACTGGGAAGGGGGGAGAATTGGTGGACCTGATGAAGAGGAGGAGAATTGGAGTGCTGTGTGTGCAGGAGACCAGGTGGAAAGGAAATAAGGCAAGGGAACTGAGTGAGGGTTCCAAATTGTTCTATAGTAGAGCAAATGAGGAAGGGAGGAATGGTGTAGGAATAATACTATCCGAAGACCTGAAGGAAAGCTTACTTGGTGTGAATAGAAAGAGTGACAGAATTATGAGTTTAAAGCTGGGACTGGGAGAAACGCTAGTCAATGTGGTATGTGCCTATGCCCCACAAACTGGTTGTACAGCAGAGGAGAAGGATGTATTTTGGGAGGAGATGGACCAGGAGCTTAGAACAATTCCTATAAGGGAGAGGGTAATTTTGGGAGATCTAAATGGCCTCTTGGGAAGTGGGAGGGCTGGGATAGGTCGAGTTCATGGGGGCTGAGGGGTAGGCGAGAGAAATGAGGGGGGAGAGAGAGTGATTGATTTTACAGTGGTATTTGATCTGGCATTGGTCAACACATTCTTTTAGAAAAAGGAAAACAGATTGATTACATACAGTAGTGGTGGGAGGGAGAGCCAGATAGATTTATTGTTGTGTAGGAGAGACCATCTGAAGGAGATTAGCAACTGTAAAGCAATAAATGGGGAGAGTGTAGCAGTGCAACATAGGATAGTAGTAACTGATTGCAGGCTCAGGAAATGTAGGAAAAGTAAGGAGCCGAGGATGGGCCCAAGGATAAAATAGTGGAGATTGAAAGATGCAGAGCTGAAAGCTATGTTTAAGGGAAGAGTGTTGGAAGCGATAAGGTTGCATGAGGATGTACAAGAATGGTGGACAGAGAATAGTAAGGTGATTTTGAGGGTTGGAGAGGAGGTACTTGGCAAGTCATCAGGAAGGAAACCCCCAAATGATAAAGAGTCATAGTGGTGGAATGAGGAAGTGCAAGAATGGGTGAAGAACAAGAAAGAAGCTAAGAAAAAGGCAGATTTATCAGGCCTGGAGCAGGATAAAGAAGAGTACAAGCAGGCATAGAAGGAGGCAAGGAGAGCAGTAGCAAAAGCAAAGGCAGAGAAATTGAATGAAATCTATAAAGAGCTGGAAACACCAGGAGAGAAGAAAATATGGCGAATTGCCAAGGCCCGAGATGCTGCATCCAAGGACTTGACCCAAGTAAGACAAACAGAGGATAACCATGGAGTAGTCCTAGCAGAAGAGGATGAAATAAAAAGCAGATGGGAAACTTATTTTGAAGGATTACTAAATGAAGAGAACCCAAGAGCAGTATTTGAAGATGGACTTCCAAATGAAGAAGTCACAACAACAGTGGCCAGAAGAGAGGTAATGCAGGCAGTAAGGAAAATAAAAATGGAAAGGCAGCAGGGCCTGATAAGATGCCAGTGGAGGTATGGAAGAGTCTTGGAGAGGAAGGCATAGATATCTTGTGGGACTTAATGCAAAAGATCTTTAGTCAGGAAAAGATGCCAGAGGAGTGGAGAGGAAGCCTAATAATCCCAATCTATAAAGGGAAGGGAGACATTCAGGAGTGTGGAAACTATAGAGGTATAACGTTGTTAAGTCATACTATGAAGATATGGGAGAAGATCATAGAGAGGAGACTCAGAGAGGTAACGACAATTGGGGATGAACAGTTTGGCTTCATGCCTGGGACAGTGGATGCCATATTTGCCTTGAGACAAATGATGGAAAGCATCGGGAGAAACAGAAAGGACTGCATATGGTCTTTATTGACCTGGAAAAGGCATATGATCGAGTACCACGTCAAGAGGTGTGGAGGTGTATTAGAGAAAAGGGAGTCCCCGAGAAATATGTAAGAATCATCCAAGATATGTATGAGAGGGCATAGGCAAATGTTAAGAGCAGTGTGGGCTTGACGAAAAGTCTCTTAGTAAATGTTGGTCTGCATCAAGGGTCTGCTTTGAGTCCATATCTATTTGATCTGGTCTTGGATGTAGTAACCCAGGGTATTAAGAGATCAGCCACCATGGTGTATGCTCTTTGAAGATGACACTGTACTGTGTAGCAACAGACGAGAGGTAGTGGAGGAGAAGCTTGAGGAGTGAAGAAGAGTGATGGAGGACAGAGGACTGAAAATCAGCAGGAAGAAGACAGAGTATTTGAGGTTGAGAGATGATGAGGATGGGGAGGTCAATTTGCAGGGGGAGGTGTTGAAAAGAGTTGAAAAGTTCAAGTATTTGGGATCAACAGTAGCAGAGGATGGTGACCTAGAGTCAGATATAACCAACAGAATACAAGCGGGATGGAAAAACTGGAAGAAAGTGTCTGGGGATGCTGTGCGACAGGAGAATAGGGATTAAGTTGAGGGGTAAAGTGCATAAGACAGTTGTGAAACCTGCGATGATGTATGGAGTAGAGACATGGGCAATAAAGAAGACACAAGAGAAAAACTGGATGTGGCAGAGATGAGGATGCTGAGATGGATGTGTGGGGTGACAAGAAGCGATAAGATCAGAAACGAGGTAATTAGAGGTACCTCGAAAGTTAGAGAAATATCAGATAAGATACAAAAAAGTAGACTAAGACGGTATGGTCATGTCGTTAGGAGGGATAAACAGTATGCTGGGAGGAGGGTGATGGAAATGGATATACAGGGTAGGAGAAGGAGGAGGAGACCAAAGCGTAGGTGGATGGATTGCATCAATGACGACCTGAGGTCTAAAGGTTTGTTGGGTGATGAGGTATGGGACAGAAACAAATGGAGAACACTGGCCAGAAACATCGACCCCACATAAAAGTGGGAAAAGATGTAGACGATGAAGAAGACGACGACTGTATTATTGCATTATATTTACTGTATTAAACTTCAATAAAACTGCATATTTTATGTTTTATTTAGTAGTTATTTAAGGACTGTACAGTACTTCATATGTATGTACTACACAGTACTTTTTTACCTAAACACAACTTACGAACAATTCTATTTACAAACAGACTTCTCGAACCGAACTCATTTGTAAATTGGGGAGTGTCTATATTACAAACCTAAGAGGTATTTATTTCATCGTCAAACAATCAAAAGCCTTGACCACAAGTTACTGAGAGCAATGGCACGCATAGGCAATCAAGGATCAATGAAATGTCGAGTAAAATTATATTCAGCTTGGACCAACCCATAACTAACAGTCCTTTGAATGATAAGAAAGGCTCATTGTACCCCTAAATATCAAGAATGAGATAGCAAAAATGACATTAGTGCCATCCACTATTTGAATAAAAATGGTGAGTTAAACATTCAGTTAGGTCAGATCTAAAAAATATATATAAATTGTAAATGTTACTTAAGTCTTACTTCATATTTCCCTCTCTGTTCCTGTTTCACTTGCTCTAAGAAGAGAAGTCTGGCCCAAACGTCACCACGAAATCTGTCTGGGATGCCTTTATAAATTCTTTTGGAAAATTTCTCTTTTCCCCAATACTTGTCCCAGGCTCTGATCATCTTCAACCATTTTTGTATTCTAGACACTTCCACTTCCAATCTCTTCTCTTCTTCTTTTGACCGTGATTGTGGAAGTCTTGTGTCACTGCAAAAGGAAAATATATTATGCTACATTTGGATCTATTTGTTTAGCACTCAAAACCATAATGCTTGAACAAGGTAAAAAGGGCTGTCCTCAACTTACAACAGATACATTTCCAAGAAGTTGCACATTAAAATTTGTATAAGTAAAAATAAGTTTAGCAATGAGGTACAAATATGTAAAGCATAGTGTGTACAATACACAATGTGCAACAGAAAATTTTTATTTTTGTTAAGAAATTTTTAGATAATTTCCTATTTCATAACTATCAATCAAAACTTTGAAATTATATGTTTAACTTGTAGAAAACTTGTTTTAATTAGAATTGTGTCAAGTCGTGCCTGATCTGTTTATCAGCTTGCAAGCACAACAGAAGGCTTTGGACTTCAATAGGACAAGCCAGGACAGTTCACTGTTAAGTCTTCCTTCAGTTACTCTTCTTTTTCTATCCCTACATCTACAGCGAATATTCTGGCGTATTCGCTGTACGTCTCTATCTATTCACATCCGAAAAGTCACAACATTCCCTATCTCTGTTTCTCTTTACTTTCTTTCTTGCTCTCATGGTGCCCGGGCTTGATGAGGACAAATTTCTTTGCCCGTCCTGATGTAACACTCATAAAAAAAAGGGATACACTAAGTTATACAACTAAAAAAAAATACATCATTTACATTCAATTGAAATAAAAGGAGGCTTGAGTATTTATAACTTATATTTCATACATTTTAAAAGCTTTTTTGCTTATCTTCTTGTAACACCAAAATGGCAATAATCTTCAAAGTTAAATAGACCTTTAACAGAGGGTAAAGTAAAGCCACCATAAGGTAATATTCTGAAGTCCTCTGTTCATATATGAGTAAAAGGTTATAGAAGTAGAAAATTATATGCTTGATCATATAACTCTAGGCAATAAGTTGTTAAAGTGAGGATGTGTCACTATGCACACCATACACACCTAATGTCATTTAGAGGTGTGAATATTCAAACTTATATTTTCTTTTTTACGTGTGACATTGACACGGGCAAAGAAAATTTCTCCATAAAAACATCTAGCAAAAAGAAGCAGTTTTAGTACAAGGTAGAAATAAGCGCATGGTTAGCAATAAAAGGACATGCCAATATAATAGTCAAAATAAAGAAATCTAGAAATAATAATAATGAGACAGAAAGCAAAGAGAATCACAGGGGGAATGTTGTGGTTAGAAGCTGTACTAGACAACAACAGGGAATTAATAATATGAACTGACATCATTAATCAAAAAATTATATAATTCAGCACTGAAACGAAGTACACAACCTTCTGACTGATCAAACAAAATATAAGGTTAAAAAGAGACACCAATTTTCATCACTGTAGGATAATAAATGATGATAAAAATCCAAACATTTTGTTCAGGATCTTGTTCATACGAGTAATCCTAGGATAATGTAGGATTATTCATATTTACAAGTCATGCAATCTAAGCTAACCTAAGTTAAGCAAAGCTACCCAAACAATTTATGGAGTTTTATTTCAAACTTCATCAATGACTAAACAAAAAGCTGAATGTTAAGGATAAATCTAAATACAAACTTTTAAGTAAAAAATATTCCTATAAATGCATTAAAAAGAAGACCAAACTAAACTGTATAAATCCATATCTGTCTGTTGCATGATAAATTTCGAATTCTGGATCTTCCCAGGGGACTATTATGGCTCCCACTTCGCGTCCAAGGTGGTATCTCCCAACAATGGCTGCACGCTCTTCCCGAGCTCGGATGAGCAACTCCTCCTCGCTCAATCCTATTTAGGGAGAAGAATAAAAAAGGAAATAAAAAATATGTTAATGATGGTATTTTCAGGTATAAATGTAAAACTTGTAGTTCCATAATAACAAACTTTCTGATAAGCAAAATTTTTAGATTTTTTCTTACATTTCTGGTAAATTTTAAAGACTTAATTTCTATCTATATAAAAAAGCCATTGTCCCCCTTATATGGGGAGTGGCTGAGTCAAAGCTAAATCATTAACTCTTTGTGGGAAGAAAATACAGAAGAGGGGATTCCCAGTCACCTCATTCTGCCCCACATAGTCAACTTTTACGGCATGCATGGAAACACGGAAGATATTTATGCCTCCTCCACTCTGGAGGAAAGATCCTAAGTTAAGCTCTAGACATCAGTGATGACAACAGCACCATGCAAACAATAATCTAAATCAGCTAATCATTGTAAAGCTCTCTAATCCCAAGTTAAAATTCTTATCTCACATATCAAAATCTTTCACTATCTGTAAAATAATAACAATGCTAGATTAAAAAGAAAAAACAATAATATAACATCAGAAAGGCTTAAATACAATATAAAAATGAGTCTTGGTCGTAAGAATCTACCAAGAGTTATCTTGTGCACTTTTTTTTTACATCTTATGTGTCTCTATTAGTCCTCATATGGGTGGACATAGTTGGACTGAAGCTGGATGCCCTTCCTATCATCCCGCCAGGGGCTCGAAAGTGAGTTCACCATCTCCCAAGCTGAGCATTCTACCGCTGCAATATGGCAGTCCCCTTTCCAATCTTACATGTGTCAAGGAAAATTTTCCCAACTTACTCTACAGAGCCTTGAGCAATCTTTATCTGCTCAATTTCCCAGATGATATGTGAAGCACTAATATGATCTCTAGAGTACATCAAATAAGTAGAAAATGAAGCTATTCCATGAAGGACTGTACAGCTATCCAAAATTACCCAGTATTAACATATTACCATCAATACTCATAATATTCTGGGAAGCTCATTGGGAGTCCACTGAGACAAACCCTGAAGTGATCGAGGTATATTAGTTTCTGTGAATGTGTGCTTTAACTCTGCCACCCATCTTACAAGGGGGATAGCGACCACTCTATCTGAATATTACGTAGCACTGTCATGTTATGAGAAATTAGATCAAAACATTTGTTTATTTATTAGCCCATTAGTTCTAAAGATATCCTTTAAATATTGTTGGTGATAAGAAAAAAAATACGCCTCTTTCATGACCTGAAGAGTTACTATTTACCTCAAAAAAACATGATTAATAGGGATAACTTAGGTATTAAGGGAGAAAACATTTCTCACTCTAATTCTTTGCATGCTGTAGGAGACCACGGTAAACGAGTAGTTAGAGTGAAAGACTCAAGTTGACAGACCCATGGGGTGATGGAAAGGGCATCCAACCTTAATTCACAAACCACACTTTATCTGTAATCACCTCCACACTGAGGACTAATGGTGACACGTAAAATGAGGATTATTCCTTGAATGATGTAGGTAACTACAACGGGCTTAGCAATCGTTTTCTCTCTGTACTATCTTTCTTTTCACAAAGCATATATTGTACAAAGGTGAGGATGAAGAAGGTATTACGAAGCCACGCTCCTTCAATTTCTTTGTTATGGATGTAATTACCAATTGGCTTTAGTAGGCTTTCAAAATACAAGAATTTTCCAAAAAATTCGAGAGGGAAGTGATCTGAAAATTTCTCCTAAGATCCACTTTTCAAAAGTAATATCCCTTCACTGCAATTGTAAGTAAACAGTACTGGTTATTATGCCTTTCAGGTTATCATTGACTTAAAATGTTAAATTTGTTTCTGTCTTGCCCAATCCACAAACTTGTTCTAGAACTAATTTTAGCTTCGAAGGGTCCAAGTCCCTCTTTTCCTTCATAATGATAGTTTTGAGGGAATTGTTTTCTTCTCTTTTCTATAGAAACAGCTCATTTTCTAAATATCTCTCATATTATTTATATTAAGCTTTGTTTGTTCCTAGTCCCCATGTGGGGTGGACACACAGATTGATCTTTTTTTTCTTCAGATTCTTCTTTAAGAAAGGTTTCAAGTGGAACATAATACTGGTTAACAAGCCATACAAACAATGACCAATTTTAGCATCAATCTTAGCAGGTGCTTCATTCAAGTTGTTGGGTCTTTCAAATCTAGAAAGACCTAATTGGAAAGATAATAGATATCTGGATTTTATTGTTCTTTAATTATTCATTCAACAAGGTCAGACACCTCATCAATAGGTCTAAAATCCTACTGGCTGTAGTGTTAGAACAGAAGAGCTTCTATTGTAGCATGGGATTCAAGAGTTCCCACAATCAATATCAGATGTTTTCCATCCAACTTTGAGTTACTGGAAATATCAGAAGACTATGTCCAGTCAAAATGGAGAAACATTCCAAAGGCTCTAATACTTTGAGAAATAAGGCACCATCAAAAAGTGTATTTAATGGTTTTAATATTTGTTTACTTTAAATATTTTTGAGATATTACTAAGAAGACACATAATTATTTATTTTTTTTCTTACAAACTAGCACACAATCAGGAAAACTTTCCATTCACAGAACAAGGTAATAACATCATAAAAAAAAAGTAAAAGAGCCATAACGTAAAATATATACAGTTTATACATAAAAGCTTTTCTAATAAACCAAAACAACCTAATCTAACCCAACTGACAATAACAAAGATGAGGGTAAAAAGTAATGATAAAAACACTGATATTGGATAAAAAACAATAAAAAAAAAAATTAGCAATTAAAATGTCGAACACAGGCATTGGAAGGGTGAAAAGATATGGCAAATATTAAGGAGCAATGTTTTACCCATGAGTGACTGGGAGTCCGGATTGAGCATCTTCCGAATATCCTGATTTATGCGAGCTACAAGGGAGTAAAATGGAGGAGTTGGCATTCAATGGAACTTTCAATATTCAAATATTCCTGTTAATATTTCTCTATAAATAACGAATATCAATATTCCTGTATTTATAACATCTTTTGTTTTACATCAAAACAGGGTATTAAATATACAATAATCCTGTATTAATAACATCTTTTATATTAAGCCATAACCTGATATTAAATATACAATATTCCTGTACTAATAACATCATCTGTATTATATGGGAACCTAATACTGTAATTCATATTAATATTCCTGTATTAATAACATTACATGTATTAAGCCAAAGTCTGATATCAAACATAAATATTCCTGTATAAATAACATTCTGCGTATTACACAAAAATCTGGGCAGTATAAGCTCCAGTGAATAGTACTGTGAAAAACAGCGACTAATTGACCAAAGAACACAGCACAGTGAAATTGTGACATTTTTTTCTTGATATTTCATAATTACTCTTAGAATAAGATCTCTTCTGGGAAATGGAACAACTACTCACAGAATTTTCTTGTGTATAATTTATTCCTCCTAAACAGGAGGCATAGGTACTCCATAATATGACTCCAATTTAAGGAAACTTTGATATTTTTAAGAGGTATCTAATAAATGTTCATATGACTAAATGAATTAGAAACAAACAATTTTCCCTCTACAATATACAAGGTCCCTATTTCTAGATATCTGAATACTTTAAAAAGGTAAAGCTCTTTCACCTATTGAAACAAATGACCAATACAAAAACTTTCTTTTTTCAAAATGGCCACTCCATATAATGTGTGGTCTCCACATCAGGACACTTGAACACTTTAAAAAGGTAGGTCATATTACCAACGTATGCATCATTTCTTGGATTTCTCATGAAAGCTCATCTATTGCCAATACAGATTAAATTCAATCTTGACATCTATAAAATGTATTGACAGAGAACAAGACTGAAGCTATCAAAAGCCAGTACAAACAGTCCTGCATTTCTGTGGCATTCTTGATATTGCCAACGTCGAACACAAGCTCTTCTCCATACTGCAAAATTGGTCTCTTAATCATAATAAATATTTCTGGTTAGAACACACAGTATTAAGTAAAAAAACACAAAAAATTATGAAATGTTTGAACATACCAGCATCCATGTTGTTTGTCAAGCATTGGTGTCATCAACTATCTCTTTGCATCCATCACACCAGCACCTGAAATTAAAATAAACTGAGTATAATTATCAGTAAACTAATTGTAATGAAAAAACTGAGATAGTAATATTCAATACATCCTACATGGCCTCACCACCTCAGCTGTTTGCAAGATTAGCAAATGAGATGCGGGACAAGGGGCTAAGGGAACATGAAATGTGAGACAGGAAATGGTGGAAAAGGTTAACAAGAAACAGAGACCCCATACAGGAATGAGTTATAGCTTAAGACAAAAAGAATAAAAATATCAGTTTCTCATTTTCCTACCCATTTTAATTCACTCATAAAGATCACAAGTAAAATGTCAAGATAATTGCTGTCCAACACCACCAAAGATATCCCTCTTCTGCTGCTACCACCTCTCCTAAATCTAGAGAAGAACCTGAAGTGGGAGCGCCTACGTCATAGGACCACCTTCAAGAGCTGCGAAATGGAAGAGGTGCAGCAACCAACCCATGCCATTTATAGGGTACAAGAATCTGGGAAAGACCAAGGCAATTACCTCACCTCTAAACATAACAAACACAGCAACACAATACAAAAGCTCCCCTACTTACGAACAACCGATACAAATAAATACAAAT
This sequence comes from Halocaridina rubra, assembly GCA_037179515.1. NCBI lineage: Eukaryota > Metazoa > Arthropoda > Malacostraca > Decapoda > Atyidae > Halocaridina > Halocaridina rubra. The sequence continues at coordinate 5,317 of JAXCGZ010010482.1, read as the reverse complement.
AAAGCCCTACCCATTATCGACCCATGTATTAATGTATGTATTACTGTATTTTACTGTATGATTACATTACCATTACTGTATCAAAATCCATTAAAACTGTATACTTTATATTTTATGAAGTAGTTAAGTGTCTTTACACTAAGTACTGTAGAGCATTGCATATGTATGTACTGCAAGGTACATTTTTTCCTAAACACAACTTACAATCTACCTACGAATGGACTTCGGGAACATAACTCTTTCTTAAGTCAAGGAGTCCCTGTATTTTCTACATTGATTCCCCAGCGGTCAGTCCTCGAAGACTCCTTGCCAAATACGTCAATAGCAATATGGAGATCAGATATAAAGCCAACCTGATTATGCCCACTAACTGAGTCCACCATCATGAACAGCCAGCCAGTCAAAAACTTAAGATTTATACTTCCAGTATATACGATGTGAGCAGGGGACAGCGGTGGTTCGAGCACTCGACTTGAGAAGTAACAAACCTATGTTCAAGCCCACTACAGATTATTAGGAAATGCATCCAACCTTAGGTCCTAACTCCAACCTGTCTACATCTACCCCATTCAAATGCAGTTTAAAAGCGATAAAAATGGCAAACAATATATATGACATGAGCAGTATGGTGCCAATCTGGTGGTGGTAAGTAGAAAATATGTAAATATTGCATATTTTATATATTTACACAGCATAGAAGGAAAAAGCAAAATACTGTAATTATATGGATTTTCTGATAAAAAAAAACTTTCCATAAAATATTTAGTGCTAATTAGAGACTGAATAGAGGAACACGGCATAGTAAGTAATGCTGAAAATGAGCAGTAAGAGTAAAGCTAAGAAATATTTATTACAACTTAGATAAGCATGACAAATACTGACAAGGACTATCAGTACTGAAAAAATTATTTGTGTTGATAAATTAAATGCCAGTATTTCCGGGAGTGGCGATTCTGATGAGGAAATTGAGTGATAATGGTGGTGGTGATGACAATAACGATGTGGTTATCTGTCTAGAATACTACCCAAAAGATCAAAAAAGCTCAAACACTAATGTCTGTATATGAAAAATGCATTTTTCAAACATTTCACACCCATAAAGTATTTCGATAGCAATAATAAGATTAAGTGTAACTATATACCGTTTTTTACACATTTTAAAATTAACTACAATATGTTACTCAATTCTACTCAAGACAAAGTAGTGTTGGTGCTATAATAGTATGCGATGTTGCTATGAGTAAATTGTACCCAAACCTAACCTACTTAATCAAACAACAAAACTAATGTGGTTAGATTGTTAGACTAGGGTACAACAGACCACAGACATTGTGGTAGGACTTACACTATAAGAGCAACATATTTTTCTAGTTTACCCATAACCATATTCCTGAATTGTGCTTCTGTCACATGATGGGGAATTTCTTATTTCAACTGATGTATAGTTTTGCCTATTTTGGGAAATGACAAATGTATGGAGAGCAAACAATAAAAGACACTCTTTTCACATTTGGTTTAAAGTTTTATGCATGGCTCTTGTTAAGCAAATTTTATTTCTTTTAAGGGCATGACACTGGGATGGGCAAAGAAAATTGCCCTCTGCAGGCCCAGGCACATAAAAAATTAAAGTTAGAAGCTTAAGGATGAGGCGGGATTAAGAGAAGGATAAACAATAAAAAGACAGCCTGGAAGAATAGTAAAAGTAATAGACCTCATAAAAATAAAAGAGCAAAGAGAGATTTGGAGTGTTGTAATTTGTCAGATGCAAGGGAATATTGAGATATGTAATGGCTACACCAGAATATTCGGTGTAGACATATGCATAGGCAATAAATATGAGTACGGCTTAAAGAGGCTAATTTTGAGAAGAAATGGAAAAAATGGGACAATCATCACTTGAGAACATGAGATTGAGGACATCTGATAATAACATTTATGATCCTAAATGGTTTTGAAAATATTGACCCTTATGTCTTAGTTTACTTCTAGAATATTATCAAATCTTTCAGCTTCTTCCATTAGAGGTCACCACAGCGGATCAATTGTCTCCATATCACCCTATACCCTGCATCCTTCTCCGTCACACAACACACCCTTATGCATGCGGTGTGACAGAGGAGGATGCAAGGGGAAATATACCAGGTCATTTACCAGTAAATTAAGAAAAAGAAGCCATTTGTGTACACCATACAAAGCAATGTTCTTTACTGTATGTACTGTCAGTCAGTGAAGTTCACACCCGAAGAATGTCATTTACTGCTCCAACAAGCCATGCTTTCCATCAAAATTAGACAACTATTTTCTTCTACATGATAAAGCTGGAATAGGTTACACAAGAGAGAAATATCTCCCTAACCATGCACTGGTCATAGAGTTCCTAAAGTATTCAATGTTGCCACTGTTGTTACATATGTAAGAATATGAGAGATCCTTGTACTGACTAGTATGCAGTGATTTATATTCAAATTATTGTGATAGTAATAGCGCTGAACTCAATGGATGTGCAACCGCGAGTTATATATGTAATAATCTTCAGGTCTATTAATGGCAATTTTCGTTTAGCTAAATTACTAATAGTGTCTCTCAAACAGTGAACCCTGAAAAGTAGCTAGGTGTGCCCCACGTCAATGGAAAATTAATTTTTGAATTATTTTTATATATAAAAAATCTGTACCATTAAAAAGCTAGCAACACCAAGCACGTGGCTTCCATGTCTGAGTCAAGTCTATCTCATCTGATAATTTATACTGGATGCTAAATTAATTAATCTTTAAGAAAAAACGGACAACCCTTTCACTTTTCTTTCTCAAAGAATTTTAATCAGTCATTATCGCACCCTCTAAAAATATAGAAAACTCTTTATTAACCCCTTTACATGAAAATTGTCCTTCTAATCTTTAGGAATCCTAAACCAAAATTAATAACCATTAAAGATAATTATCTTCTTCATCCTACAGGTGATATTTTTTCCCTCATAACACCTCTCCCATACACTTACGATATTCTGTAAAATCCATATTTAAATTAATACTTTTTATTTTCAAACATTTTGTCCTTAACTACAGTTATGAATTATATGTAACTATAGTATTATACTTTATTGCTGATATTTGAGTTTCTCATATGAACTGTACTAACAGGCTTATTTTAACTGGTCATTTGAAAGAGATCCTAGAATTACATCTTGCTGCAGTTAATATTGCAATTTTTACTCTCTGGTGAACGACTACTTTTCATTTGAGATTTGTTTATTTATAATGATAAACATCTTAATAAAATTATGGAGATTTAAACCATTCCATAAATTAACAATATTTTTATTAAAAATATTATATTATATATATATATATATATATATATATATATATATATATATATATATATATATATATACACAAAACATACAAGTACAGTATATATACAGATATTACATAAGTATATATGATGGCATATGTGTAGAGAGAGAGAGAGAGAGAGAGAGAGAGAGAGAGAGAGAGAGAGAGAGAGAGAGAGAGAGAGAGAGAGAGAGAGAGAGAGAGAGAGAGAGAGAGAATGCTTCTTCATAGAATTGTGTAATTTTTTTTTATTCTGTGGCCAAAGGTTACTCTTCATTTGAGACTTGTTTATGTACAATGAATATTTAAAGAAATAAATCCAAATAGATTTAAACTATTTCATGAATAAACTATTTTATATTTATGAATTATTCATGTAACAAATATATTCAGTATACTCAAAGACTTCTTTATGATTTTACTACTTTCATTTGTCATGACTAACTTCTCCTTATCAAAATTTCAAGTGTACACAAAATTTTAGTTTTTCAACAAGTGTGCCCTGAAGTAAAAAAAACAGTTTGAAAAACACGACTTATACGTGAATAGACACAGAAGTTATATTATTTGTTAATTATCAGTCCAGCCTCTCAACCTTCAATATAATGGATATGGTTAAATCTTTTGCAGTAATGGTAAGAGTTTATTTTCATGTCCCCATCGAGTGAATTAAATACAATATAAAACACCAGATACTAAAATAAAAAATAAAACCATCAATATTTTCAACTCAATAAGTTATTTGGGAGTGAATCATATTAAAAAAACAAACCTGATATATAAATTTCCATTAAATATTTTCCTAAACCGGGGGGGTGAGTAAATATTTCCATTAATTGTGCCAATTTTTCTACCGGTCATATGGCACTAGTGCCATTATTACTGGTGTAATTATCACCTACACCTGTTTCATCACTAAAAGACACATGAATGTACGACATTACCAGTAATAACCTCATCCCAATAACTCTACTGAAAGAAAACCTACAAATATAAAAATAAAGAACGATCAAAGGTGGATTTTTCCACACACGCCCCCTCGGAGTTTATGCAAATAACAGGAAAGGAAATGTCAAAATCGCAAAATTTTTCTATTTTCCCTATTTTCAAAGGCCCCTGAGCTAGTAAAAAGTGTACCATGAGAGAGAGAGAATCTTACTCGGCATTCACTCACCTTCAAAATTAACTTTTAATCCTAATGTAACATTGAGTAGTCCCATTTAGTCGTGAGACTCAAATTCCTCGACCCACATATTGGTAAAATTTTCATCCAGTGTTTTCATATGGGTTCTGCCATCTGGTGTTATTTACCTGGTACTTCGGGGCTTTCACTTTGGTTCTTATTCCTAATCTAATATTCTGGGAAAAAATCTTCTAAATATTTTATTTATTGCCTTTGCGAAAATAACATTTATATATTATCTTAAAATTTATGCAATATAATTATATCTGTAAACATAAAGGAAAGTAATATTATAATGCATTCCAGATAACATGAGGAAATGAATTATTTTTCCTACAATATCACTTAGGCCATAGAGCTTTATGACAATACCAGCAGAAAAAATAAGGCGATAAGTCAATATTTATATGAATATATGAATAAATAAATGTAAAATCTTCCTAATATATATATATATATATATATATATATATATATATATATATATATAATATATATATATATATATATATATATATATATATATATATAATCAAGTAAACATATTAATATATGTGAAAACATGAAATATATTTTGTCCTTGGCAGGGAATCGAAGCTAAGATACATAGTTACTATGTCAAGGCATTTCCAACTGTACCACTGAAGGTCTAAAAGAAGAAACACACCTCACATCTAACTGCTTTGCTAGGAATGAACGCATTCTTTCTGAATGCCTTTTTGTAACCATTACAGCTTCTTCCCAATCGCACGAGAATTAATTCAAATCCCATGCTATATAGGCTTCAATAATAATCAAA
>JAXCGZ010010481.1:27500-29238 GCA_037179515.1 Halocaridina rubra | reverse complement strand
CACACCAGGTAATAGAGTAAATAATAAGCTATTTTTAGAACGATTTCCTTTGCTGATTCTTCACTAGTACATATAGGCGAGATTTCTTAAACAGTCTAAATCTAGGATATCATATTATTGGTTAGCTAGACACATACAAATGGATTTCATAAACGCATCTGACGCAGTTTTGTGTATGGCTAGGATTCCACATGGGATCCTAGCCATACACAGAACCGCGTCAGATGCGTTTATAAAATCCATTTGTGTGTGTTTAGCTAACTTACAATATGGTATCCTAGGTTTATACTGTTTAAGAAATCGGGCCATTGTCCTGTTGATGAGACCGTGAACTGTATGTGCAGTGATTGCAGTTACAAATACTTTAATCCAGACATTGAGCCACAAAATTTTTATAATTATTAATGTCACATAAATAAGATTTAGAAGTAGAATGTAATGGGATTAATATTTCATCTTTTTAACACTTATACTAATGTACATGTGTGCGTCCTCTCACATTCGAATAGGGATTAATGTTGACCCATAAAACGGCAAACACCAATCAGCATATGGACGGGTGGGCGCTTTCAGATAAAATATACAGTATAACGTTGCAGAGAACATGGCGATCTGTTATAGGACATGCACGTCAATGAGCAGATCAGCACCGTAGTATACTTATTAATACTTTGTTTTCTTTTTTTTACAATTTACAACAGATACGGGGACTAAAACAAGACAACAAAGGAATATTTTTTTTTTATTAAGAGTCTATAATACCCATAAAATGATTTCTTAATATTATGTTTAAGTATATATATATATATATATATATATATATATATATATATATATATATATATATATATATATATATATATATATATATATATATATATACATATGCATATATATATATATATATATATATATATATATATATATATATATATATATATATATATATATATATATATATATATATATATATATATATATATATATATATATAAATATATATATATAAATATATATATATAAATATATATGCATATATATATATATATATATATATATATATATATATATATATATATATATATATATATATATATATATATGTATATATGATTATATCATTTTTATATTTATCATAGGTACAAGTAGTCACCCCAACATGAGGTTACAATAGAGTATGATAAACTATGTCATGATGCAATATAAATATTCATGGAAAATATATTAGACAATGCTAATTCATATTTCTGCAATAACCTTGCTTTTTTTTATAACTACAAAATGCGACTTTGTTTCTTTGGTTAGTGTTTCTTTATAGCTTTTTACTTAGTTGTTCAATGGAAGGTAAATTATGATAAATAAATATATGATCCATTTAGTGATAATTTGCCTTTTGTTTGTTTCATTGGGTCAGATTTTCATCATTATACATTCCTTTATCTTTAGAAACGTCGTTATGTAACGAATAACAAACATAAAGTCATGTACATTTTTTTTATGAATATAAACACATTTCCTCTTAGCACAAAGTATACCGATAGATAAGGAAATATTATCGCCATAGGTGTCCAGTATCTGAAAAAAAAAAAAAGTTTTGATGGGCTTTGATGAAATGCATATTGCTTTATTTGTTTTTAGATAAATTTTGATGTTTAAGGAAAGTAATGATAAAAACAAATTCGTTTAATGATTCATTAAGTTGGCGTAGTTTGATATTTAAAATACTCGGAATTTGAGT
>JAXCGZ010010481.1:17500-22500 GCA_037179515.1 Halocaridina rubra | reverse complement strand
CTGTTCCAGTACACCTGAGGAATCTCTGCTGTGCATTTGACGCTAACGGCTCCTCGTCGTAAGAGTCTTGGCCATAGAGGAAATCGAATACCCAAGACAGCTGTTTCAAGTCCAGTAGCTGGATCTTCTAAGGTGCTTTGGTGGATAACCCATAGTGGATCAGCCTGTGAAGAAAAAGGAGAGCATTTATTAAACACGAAAACTTCCTGAGCAAGTCTGCAAGGTCCAAATAGTGTGAACCTTGTTTTTGGGAGAAGTGAATGGCACATCTATCGTGCTCAAAGTCTGGAATGTAGCACATATATTTTCGCACATTGAAATTCAGTGTCCAATTGTTTTACCTTGCCTATAACAGTGACAATGAATCTTTGTATTTCTTCACTCTCTGGGTCCATTATCAATCCTGCCTTAATAGTCAAGTATTCTCAATTCGGCATCTGTAGAACCGGTCACTATTACTATAGCTTACCTGTTCATCGTTTACATAGAATGTTAGCTTGGCAGGTGGCTGGGAAAGGGGCGACGAACAATTAAGTGTAACTTCATCAAGGTTTTGGTAACTTGGTTTAACTCCTGTGATTTGTGGTTTTGTATCAGGCAGATCTGTTTAAGAAAACAACGGAAATAGCTTTAAGAATTGTTTAACTGGTACGGCAAAGAGACTTGAAACCGTAAGCTATGTTATTGACCATTAAACATATAGGTGAGCACAATAGAATGCATTTGCAAGAAATATTAATTACAATATTATTAAACTGTCTTGGGATTATTGCAGTTTATATATACTGATTGATATAAGGCTATTATCTTTAGTAATGAAAACTACATTTAACGCTTTCATTTTTCTCAAGAGTTTCTCTATCTATCTATCTATCTATCTGCCCCACTGAGTATTTTATATGTTGCTTTGAGAAAGCTGTTCACATTGTTTGACATATATTTGGTATTACTGATATAATAATAATAATAATAATAATAATAATAATAATAATAATAATAATAATAATAATAATAATAATAATAATAATAATAATAATAATAATAATAATAGTTATTATTATTATTATTATTATTATTATTATTATTATTATTATTATTATTATTATTATTATTATTATTATTATTATTATTATTATTAATATTATTATTATTATTATTCTGTGTTAACTGACAATAAAGAATTCGGGAGATGTAATTCCTTTAGAGATATTATTCTGACTATACAGTGGAAGCAGATCTGAACCTTCTTAGGGTAATATACCCTTCTGACCAGTTCACTTATCCGTCTATACCCTTTCCAAAAAATAAGTCAAGAGTCAACATGGCTAAGGTGTGAGTCGGGACATAATGTTAATTTCTGCAAGCAAGATACAACTAAACAAGAAAACGTTTTATTTATTCGATTCTATATAATTACTTTTATTAACAGAAGTAGCAGTTTATTTGTCTGAATGTGTAGTTGTTACTCTGTGCCAAAATTTGCTCCCTTAATAACCATGAAATTTACGCCATGGGAAAAAGATATTTCAGTTTAATAACGTATGATTCAGCGTCTATATTTTAATCCTCAATTATTCTTATCATCACTGATAACATCGTATATAGTTGTAGGAGCAGAAGTAGTAGTGATGCTATTATGCACTTCTAGTGATAGTAGTAGTAATAACAGTCATGTGATTATCTCCTTATTTGTAATCATAAATTGTATGATTATTTAGGAATGGTATAATAAGAGCAGTGTTCTTTCTTTAGAGGGCATTTAGGTAATCTAGGATGGAAAATAAAATAGCGCAAAATGGGCAATAATTAACCAATGTGACTCGTCTGTAGACTGCGACATTTTGTCTTTAAGAAAATTAAGTAATTATTTAAATAGCTAGAATAATAATAAGGAAATTTATAAGTGATATCGAATTACTCTTAATCAGGGATTGGTCTTTGTTAATTTCACCTGGTTGTCAATTATGCCTGGCCATTTACTCATTCAATTCCCCCCCAGTGAACTGACATTACTGTTAACTTGCCAATCAATAACTTTTATTTTCCCTTTAATTGTTAACTTGCAAACGACTTTGATACCCCCATTTAATTACTAATTTGCCTATGTTATCCACACCCATACATCATTGCGAACTTGCCTATGACATTTGTTTTTCCAATTAATTGCTAACTTGCTCATAATAGTCATACCCTCATTAAATTCTAAACTTGCCTATGACAGCCATAGAGGCGACCCCTGACTCCGTATGGAATGAGGGTGCCTCGGCCGAGACTTCGCAGCGATAAACCCCGGCAGCTTCTAATGTCACGTGATGAAATCGGACTCTGCCTCTCATGGAAGCATCCAGGTCAACGGAGATAGGATTTCCCCGCACCTGGAACGTCTTCACGGGAGGGTTTTCAGCAGGGGTCCAGCGGTAGAATTCGTCTAGACCCAAGTACCACTTGAGAGCGTAGATTTTGTCTCCGTCATCAGCCCATTCACACTCGAGGACACCTCCTTCGCCAGTTGACATAGGACTTGGCACGCTGACTTTAGTGATACGGAGCCCCTCTGCCCCCTCTGCAATGAAAATTGGAATAGTAAGACTACGCTGTAACAATCGCGACGGTAGGTTATGTTTTGATATCGGTATGCAAACAGACTTTTAATCATGCATTTGCTTTAAACACAATTATTAATTTTCCTCTCTCTTTCTATCTTTTCCTCTTATTTCTATTCCTCTGTTATTGTTGTTATTATTATTATTATTATTATTATTATTATTATTATTATTATTATTATTATTATTATTATTATTATTATTATTATTATTATTATTATTATTATTATTATTATCATCATCATCATTATCATTATCATTATTATTTTTATTATCATTATTATTATTATTATTATTATTATTATTATTATTATTATTATTATTATTATTATTATTATTGTTATTATTATTATTATTATTATTGTTATTATTATTATTATTATTATTATTATTATTATTATTATTATTATTATTATTATTATTATTATTATTATTAATTATTCCGTCTGTCACGAGGAAAAAGATCTCTACATTTTTATAACTACTATTGGAAAAGACACTGTACAGAATATGAGGAAAAAGAAAACATTACAAATTAGATGGGACATAATGTTCAAATGCAGTTAGTGCAAGGACTTCATGCCACTAATATGAACATATAGAGGAGAATATAATGTGGACGAAAAGACAAACAAATATGAAGTATATTCATCATCATCATCATCATCACTGTCATCATCATCATAGCACGTTCCTGGAGAATCCTTGATTAGAATTGCCAATTTTGATGTTTTCTCTTCAATATTGAGGAAAGAGAAGTTTAGTAGGAATGCTGTGAGATGATGACCTTTTGCTAAAGGATCATTTTCAAATGTGAAAACCATTAGGATGATTGGCTTGACAATATTGGGAACGAAGGTAGGACGAAAAATGGCAGCTAACAAATTGGATGACCACGAAAATGAGGAGAGACATTGAGGAAACGTATAAGGGAGAGAATAAGGTTTCTCACGTATAGTCATGAGAGAGAGAGAGAGAGAGAGAGAGAGAGAGAGAGAGAGAGAGAGAGAGAGAGAGAGAGAGAGAGAGAGAGAGAGAGAGAGAGAGAGAGAGAGAGAGAGAGAGAGAGAGAGAGAGAGAGAGAGACTTACTGAATAGTTCCACAGTGGATGTAATATTAATCAAAAAAAGGAAAAGTTCACTTAGCTGAACGGAGTGAAAATATCGGCACATGAAACTTTAATTTATTCTAGAAAGCAAGTGTATTTAGACAGATGGAGACATGAAACTAATCAGATGGATGGCTTCTCTTAACTATTGCTTGATATGTAGACATAGAAGAAAAAAGAGATATTGCAGATAAGTAATCTACAAGGCTGTTCATCTCCTACCACGATGTCTTAATGTCACCTGCTCATACTAGCTCGAACAGGTTATCTCAAACAGTTCATTGATGGTGTCCGTTCTGCATGGTGGCTCCTGTGGGTACTGCGTGCTTATTATGGCCACCATTGGATGTTTTGAGTAGTGGTGGACCATTGACTTTGGGATTTCCTAAACTCAAATATATTTGCCCTGCATCCGTCCCACTATATACAAAAACACACAAAAACTGACAGACAATGGTGAACAAACGCCTTCTGCAATTCTGTAATAAGAGACTGATGAACTGAATTTTGAAATATATAGATAAGAGGTAGGGTGGGATTTAAAACAGGATAGTAAAAATGAAAGAAGTGATGTGAGATTATTTGAATTTCGTTTTTTTTTTTTTCCTTTCTTCTATCATTCTCTGATTCCGGTCTTCGATTGCAGCATCTTGATGAAGCGCGCCATTGGCCGTACCGTCTTGGAGCCGGGAAATGTGATTGTTCCTTGCGAATGCGATTGCTTCATGAATATGATTGTTCCCCGATGTTCGATATCCCTTTACAGTTGGATTTTTGCGAAAGCAGGAAAAAAAATCTGAAGTCTCTTGCAAGTTCGTTTCCACTTTTACTTCTTTCCTATTTTCTAGCTTGGTTTCTGATGGAAAAATTGACTTTGGAAACTTCGTTTCTTCTTGTATTATAAGAGTCTTTTCTGGTTCCTTCTTTCTTTTTTCTTTCTTTTTTTTTATTCCAAATATATAAGAAGCATTCTCGAATAATTGATCTCTTTTCCTCTTGTCATTTCATATCTGCATTCGATATATCATTCTCCGTATTTTTTTTTTATATTCTTTTACGTTAGGCGTATTAATCCCTGTTTATTGAGGTGGACACAGACAGCTTGGAGCTGGGTTGTTAAAGGTGGCTACCCTTCCTAACTCCCAGCTGTGGGCTCACAGACACTAGTTTGTGATTTTGGCTTAAAGTTTCATGGCCGAATGGCATTCTTTACACATTCCCTGACCACATCTCTGAGCTCCCGACCGGCACCGAGTTGAGCTGGTTTACTCTCCCAGTGGCTGGATTT
>JAXCGZ010010481.1:0-12500 GCA_037179515.1 Halocaridina rubra | reverse complement strand
TATGTATGTATGTATGTATATATGTATATATGTATATATATATATATATATATATATATATATATATATATATATATATATATATATATATATATATATATATATATATATATATATATATATATATATATATATATATATATATATATATATATATATATATATATATATATATATATATATATATATATATATATATATATATATATATATATATATATATATATATATATATATATATATATATGTATATATATATATATATATATATATATATATATATATATATATATATATATATATATATATATATATATATATATATATATATATATATATATATATATATATATATATATATATATATATATATATATATATATATATATATATATATATATATATATATATATATATATATATATATATATACACATATATATACATATATATATATATATATATATATATATATATATATATATATATATATATATATATATATATATATATATATATATATATATATACACTATTGTTTGTGTGCGTGTGTTTAAGTATATATGTGTATTATTTCAGAGACCGTCAAGTTTGAGGTACTTGTTTTAGAAGAAATTGCTTTAGAGCACTTTAGCTACTAGTGGAGTGCTGCAGGGCAAGATAATACCGCTTTCTTGAACGCAAGAAAAGACTCGTGTATTCCATACCCGCTTTGAACAGCAGTATCACATGTATACTCTTTGAGCTCTCTGAGTATTCAAAGTATATATATTTTTTATTCATTCAAATCATATCAGGATTGTTGGGGCTAGTAGACATCAGATATTACTACTATTTCACCACCAGCTTTATGAAGAATTTTTATTCTCCAGCCACCTTCGAAGCAAGCCAGCTCAGTCCGGTTCAGTTCCAATCCCGGATCAATGGAGAGTGTTGGTGTCAATAAGAAATTTCGATTATTAAACCTGGAGCCCAAACCATTATTAGTCTCTAAGAGACTTGTGACAAACAGCGATCCTGTACGAATATGTTCAGAGCTATTGGTAAAAAATCAATTTTGTTTTCTTCTCATAATGGAATAAGGTGGGTCTTACGGCATCAATAATTAGATATCGAATGTCATCATTGCCTTTTCACAGCAGTCACTTGACTTATTGGGTCGCTGTTCTCACCAGCTTCAGGAGACTAGTGGTTTGTGTAGGCTCATTTTTTCGGTTGAATACCTATCCTGATACCCATTCCCTGCAATGATTAAGGCTTGGATCCGGCACTAGGTTGAGCTGGCTGGCTCCCCTAGTGCTTGGAAGCATCAACTGCGATCGCTATGAATTATTGTAGATATTCTAACATGATCAAGACCTGGAATTAAAATGGTGATACAAATAGATTCTTAACCTTTAGCTGGTCATGGATAAGCCAAGAACGTCTTATTCATTTTAATGGAGTTTAATTAAAAAATCACGAGTCACTGGATGAACTCCTTCTTCCTAGGGTTCTTTTACAATTTATTAGATAATGATCGTTTTCCCAGATGCTCTGAACGCATCCAAATAGCTTCACATCCCAGAAGTTTGTTAGGTTATTTCCAACATTTTATGGCTGCAGTCTTTATGTAAATTTAATTTGCTCACATCCAGTTAATACGTCTCATTCTTCCAATTGCTTTCTGTTCAATGATTCATTAAAATTTTAAGGCCTTTGACAACACTTTCTAATATTTTTACTGGAAAATAACTCAGCATGAATTGCTGTTCCGTCTTGAAATAGTTTCCCCCAACCGGTCTTTATGGTAATCTCTTCGAAATCAAAAGTATATTAATTGGCCAAGCTTCTCTTCAATGTTGTATATTATCTATTGACTTTAGAAGTGTGTGTGACTGTCACACAACAATACTTCCAAGACTAATCTTTGTAGGTATGCTGTCGCAGTGCCAATTATTGATAAGTTATTTTCCTTTTATCTTTAGTGCTTGGAAGGCTTCTTGTCCAAGGTTAAAATTCTAAGAAGTATTTTCTCACTAAATGGGTCACTTTCTTCCGAACAGTTTAGATTGGACTAATGACCTGACCTGGCTTCGAGTGCTGCACGTTCCAGAAGATTTTCAGTTAGCACTAAATTGTCCGCATGTCCATATATGATCATCCAGACACACACATGAAATGTTTAATGTGTCAGAAAACAGATTATTTGTATTATCATAACAAACGTGATACGATATATTTAACTTGCAAGAAGGTAGCAGATGAATATTAATCATAACAATGTATGTGTTCACATATTAAATGATATGTTATGTACATGAGAGTTAGTTTAGTTGAAGTCTGTTCAGAATATTTTGTAGAAAATTTATAAATGGTTTTATCTTCGAACTTTTACCTGTCTTTGTGTAAGAAGTCATTCTCTTAAGTCGATTAAAGCTGTAGTAAATGTTAGAGTATTATCCTAATTGGAGGAGACTTAGAATATTGAACAAGCGCTCCTGTATCATATATATATTGCGACTTTGACTAATTGGCTCAACCAATTTAGCTGACGAACCTCTATAACCAGAAATGTAGGTGGAGGTGCATGGCTCCCAACGCTCTTCCTAACGTTTCCTGTTGTTTTGTGCATTGCCTTTCTTTTAGCTTTATCATTATGATTTATTTTTTTTCATTTTGTATAAAGGTGCCCACCTCTCGCATTTCCTTGCAGTTTTATAGAATTTTCCAATGTTTCTGATTCTTGCCTTCCATCTCTATCCATCTTTGCCCAGTCTTAACTTTCTTATTATTTGTTTTTATTTTGGAGAAATTTGCCCAAGCTTTGCATCTCCTCTATACTTTTACATCATTTCCAAACTTTTTCTCTTTTATACTTTTATATTTGCATTCTTCTCTTAAAGTCTTTGCCAATAACATCTCGCTTACTTTTGCATTTTTTTTTTTAGTTGGAGAATATAACCAGTCCTTCTGTCCTTTATATTATCCTTCCTCTCTGTTTTTCCACATGGAATTTAAAAGTAACTTTGTCTTCAAATCTCCAAGCTCAGAATTTGTTATTATGTGCCTAAGCAGACGTCCTGTAAATTATCTTTTAAAATATTGACCCAGCTTCAACCTGTATTTCGCCAGAAAGGCAAAGCAGCCAACTGTTGACCTTGTTCTGGAAATGCGTTAAGTATTCCTCTCGTCACCATCATTGGTAGGCAGTCTGGCATCTCTACTGTTTGCATTGCTGTTGTGTAATCAATCCCAGTTGACATAAGGAGTTTGGGAATGGTTGGAATGGAGCTATAATTTCATATATATATAATATATATATATATATATATATATATATATATATATATATATATATATATATATATATATACAAATAAGCACATTACATATGTGAAAACATGAATCATTTTTTTTACCCCGACCGGGACTCGAACCTAGGACTTATGATTACTAAGTCAAGGCGCTACCACTACACCACAGAAGGTTAAAAGGAATCCAACCTTATAGCTTATATCTGCTATACTTAGGAATGAACGCATTCTAACTGAATGCCACTATGTTCATATTACAGATTCCCCAACCTCACTCGTGGCTTCATTTTAGCATTTAATTCAATTCCCAGTCTCATTCGGGCCATGAAATACAAATAAGCACATTACATATGTGAAAACATGAATCATTTTTTTACCCCGACCGGGACTCGAACCTAGGACTTATGATTACTAAGTCAAGGCGCTACCACTACACCACAGAAGGTTAAAAGGAATCCAACCTTATAGCTTATATCTGCTATACTTAGGAATGAACGCATTCTAACTGAATGCCACTATGTTCATATTACAGATTCCCCAACCTCACTCGTGGCTTCATTTTAGCATTTAATTCAATTCCCAGTCTCATTCGGGCCATGAAATACAAATAAGCACATTACATATGTGAAAACATGAATCATTTTTTTTTACCCCGACCGGGACTCGAACCTAGGACTTATGATTACTAAGTCAAGGCGCTACCACTACACCACAGAAGGTTAAAAGGAATCCAACCTTATAGCTTATATCTGCTATACTTAGGAATGAACGCATTCTAACTGAATGCCACTATGTTCATATTACAGATTCCCCAACCTCACTCGTGGCTTCATTTTAGCATTTAATTCAATTCCCAGTCTCATTCGGGCCATGAAATACAAATAAGCACATTACATATGTGAAAACATGAATCATTTTTTTACCCCGACCGGGACTCGAACCTAGGACTTATGATTACTAAGTCAAGGCGCTACCACTACACCACAGAAGGTTAAAAGGAATCCAACCTTATAGCTTATATCTGCTATACTTAGGAATGAACGCATTCTAACTGAATGCCACTATGTTCATATTACAGATTCCCCAACCTCACTCGTGGCTTCATTTTAGCATTTAATTCAATTCCCAGTCTCATTCGGGCCATGAAATACAAATAAGCACATTACATATGTGAAAACATGAATCATTTTTTTTACCCCGACCGGGACTCGAACCTAGGACTTATGATTACTAAGTCAAGGCGCTACCACTACACCACAGAAGGTTAAAAGGAATCCAACCTTATAGCTTATATCTGCTATACTTAGGAATGAACGCATTCTAACTGAATGCCACTATGTTCATATGCGTTCATTCCTAAGTATAGCAGATATAAGCTATAAGGTTGGATTCCTTTTAACCTTCTGTGGTGTAGTGGTAGCGCCTTGACTTAGTAATCATAAGTCCTAGGTTCGAGTCCCGGTCGGGGTAAAAAAATGATTCATGTTTTCACATATGTAATGTGCTTATTTGTATTTCATGGCCCGAATGAGACTGGGAATTGAATTAAATGCTAAAATGAAGCCACGAGTGAGGTTGGGGAATCTGTAATATGAACATAGTGGCATTCAGTTAGAATGCGTTCATTCCTAAGTATAGCAGATATAAGCTATAAGGTTGGATTCCTTTTAACCTTCTGTGGTGTAGTGGTAGCGCCTTGACTTAGTAATCATAAGTCCTAGGTTCGAGTCCCGGTCGGGGTAAAAAAATGATTCATGTTTTCACATATGTAATGTGCTTATTTGTATTTCATGGCCCGAATGAGACTGGGAATTGAATTAAATGCTAAAATGAAGCCACGAGTGAGGTTGGGGAATCTGTAATATGAACATAGTGGCATTCAGTTAGAATGCGTTCATTCCTAAGTATAGCAGATATAAGCTATAAGGTTGGATTCCTTTTAACCTTCTGTGGTGTAGTGGTAGCGCCTTGACTTAGTAATCATAAGTCCTAGGTTCGAGTCCCGGTCGGGGTAGAAAAAAAAATGATTCATGTTTTCACATATGTAATGTGCTTATTTGTATTTCATGGCCCGAATGAGACTGGGAATTGAATTAAATGCTAAAATGAAGCCACGAGTGAGGTTGGGGAATCTGTAATATGAACATAGTGGCATTCAGTTAGAATGCGTTCATTCCTAAGTATAGCAGATATAAGCTATAAGGTTGGATTCCTTTTAACCTTCTGTGGTGTAGTGGTAGCGCCTTGACTTAGTAATCATAAGTCCTAGGTTCGAGTCCCGGTCGGGGTAAAAAAATGATTCATGTTTTCACATATGTAATGTGCTTATTTGTATTTCATGGCCCGAATGAGACTGGGAATTGAATTAAATGCTAAAATGAAGCCACGAGTGAGGTTGGGGAATCTGTAATATGAACATAGTGGCATTCAGTTAGAATGCGTTCATTCCTAAGTATAGCAGATATAAGCTATAAGGTTGGATTCCTTTTAACCTTCTGTGGTGTAGTGGTAGCGCCTTGACTTAGTAATCATAAGTCCTAGGTTCGAGTCCCGGTCGGGGTAAAAAAATGATTCATGTTTTCACATATGTAATGTGCTTATTTGTATTTCATGGCCCGAATGAGACTGGGAATTGAATTAAATGCTAAAATGAAGCCACGAGTGAGGTTGGGGAATCTGTAATATGAACATAGTGGCATTCAGTTAGAATGCGTTCATTCCTAAGTATAGCAGATATAAGCTATAAGGTTGGATTCCTTTTAACCTTCTGTGGTGTAGTGGTAGCGCCTTGACTTAGTAATCATAAGTCCTAGGTTCGAGTCCCGGTCGGGGTAAAAAAATGATTCATATATATATATATATATATATATATATATATATATATATATATATATATATATATATATATATATATATATATATATATATATATATATATATATATACATATATGTATATATATATATATATATATATATATATATATATATATATATATATATATATATATATATATAATATATATATATATATATATATATATATATATATATATATATATATATATATATATATATATATATATATATACATATATTGTGTATTAGTGCATGTGTATTAATTATCAGTCGCATTAAGGAAATACAGACTGATTAAACATTATGAGATATCATCGCTTTTATAGAAGGGTAGTCAATAAATGGGGCATAGGAGGATATTTTGTGTAATTTCATTGTAATGATTTCTCCTATGTATGCCTAAGCACACAGTTTTTCATACATTTTACATACGTATTTATTTATTAAACTTCATTGTCTATTCATAATAGTATCATACGATAAACCGTCATTAGTGGGAATATACAATATATATATATATATATATATATATATATATATATATATATATATATATATATATATATATATATATATATATATATATATATTCATAATGGTATCATCATCTTCATATAGCAAAAAAATAAAAAGGTTGTCATAGGTAGGAAGTTTAGCTTATATGTTTTTTCCATTAAACTACGCCATACCTTCTGCAAGTTAATCTAATTTGGGCCCAATGAAGAGCTGCCAGATGGTTCCTCCAGCTACTTTACGGTACAATAGTGAATTTTTGTAGGGTAAATGTTTTTTTTTCACACCTTCAACGAGTTGATATACACTTGAGGAAATATCTAAAATCACAACTTGTATCTTAACTTGGATAAACTAACCTAATTTACCTAACCAATCCTTATCTAATTTTATATCATAGGAAAACAATAAAAACTAAATAAAAATATCACTAGAAATAACATATTTTTATTTAACAACTTATGGAGGGTGTACAAGTAAATTCTCTCCTATTGTAATGGTCGGATGATTTTATTTTCTTAAGTAAGTTTATTTTATTTCAATTTTGCAGTGCTCATTTGGGTAGTAATTAATTCACTCTACCAACACGTCCTTTATATATATTTTTTTTTCTCTCTCTCTCTCTCTCTCTCTCTCTCATTCATTCATATGGACTCATGTACAAATATAATTTTTCTAGGTTAAGATAGCAAACTTATATTATCATTGATATGAATTTACCTCCCTTCTTTTATCTTTTTCCCTAATACTCTTATCATCTATCCTATGAATATAAAGTTGAAATCTAAATTTTTTTCTCTGAAGGTTAACGTATATTTTTTTCCTTCTTACGAAGGTCGTGCACCTTGTCAATCTTATTCTAATTCCGCCTATTTTTTTATTTTTTTATTTCTTCAAACCTTCCATTCCCATATGGTCCCTGTAAGGTAGAGAATCAACGCCAATTATAATTTTAATTGAGTTTAAGACGGAAGAAAATCTAATCATGTGCATTTAATGGAGCCTCTTCCATATGATTGACATTTCGCTCTCATGTTTTGCACCTTCTGTTGTTTTGTTCTGAGAGGCAGAGGGCACAAACCAGTGGTTCCCAACATGGGGTGCACGTCCCACACTGGGGCAATTGATTATTAAAGGAAGGCACGTGCGAATGATCTGTAATAACGATTTTTTTTTAAGTTTGTTAATATCAATGAGCAGTAAAGCCTGTCATCGCAATAATCAATACATTTAATAATTAGTTTTATGGCGATATATCTATGTTTGGGAGACATAATTTAAAATTAAAGATATTTGCCAAAATTTATGTATCAATGGCTACGTTGTAAGCTTGATCTCAAAAACTCCCAACAGGAACATGTTTAATCATGTTAGAAACCAGCGTGAGATCGCAGTTTCGCTGCTCTTTGCAGTAGTTTCAGGTTCTTGGCTTTGTGAAAGCTTGTCTAATGCGTTATCATTATTAGGCGGTGTGTATATATATATATATATATATATATATATATATATATATATATATATATATATATATATATATATATATATATATATATATATATATATATATATATATATATATATATATATATCACAGAATAGATGCTATATTATTGTAAGGAGGTAACTGTAAGAGCTTTTTCTTTTTGAACGAGAGAGAGAGAGAGAGAGAGAGAGGAGAGAGAGAGAGAGAGAGAGAGAGAGAGAGAGAGAGAGAGAGAGAGAGAGAGGTTAAAAGTCTGATTTCTTGAAATAATAAGAAAATATGTTTAGTTTGATCATTTTTCTGTTGACAATTATGCGAAATAGATTAAAGTTTTCCCTTCATAAACTGAATTCCATATGACAGAATTGACATTATCGGGACCTAAAGTGCATTCGGTAATAATTATGTTACAGACGTATGTTCGGTAATATGTTTAAAATCATCTGTTATTCAGAACGAGGAATAATATAATTAATATATTATATTCTCCTCTCTCTCTCTCTCTCTCTCTCTCTCTCTCTCTCTCTCTCTCTCTCTCTCTCTCTCTCTCTCTCTCTCTCTCTCTCTCTCTCTCTCTCTGCATAATTTATTTATAAGAATAAAGCAAAGTTTACATAAATGTTATTTTCTAAGCAACAATACTTGACTTGTTCCCAGTTGACCAAAGAAAAAACAAGCAAACAAACACACAAACAAACATGGCAGAGCATACGAAAGAGTAAAAGTAAAAACAAATGACAATAAGGCATAGAACTGGAAAACGACTAAATCTTAATGCGCAATATAAAATAGCAACACATAATAAACATTTTTTAAATACGGATGCATGAATGCATATATTTATTTAATGAACAAGAAGTAACTAATAAAGATAAAAAAAAGAAAACACGCATGCAGAGGGGAACTGACATGCAGAGAATACATTTGCCTTTTATGTGTCACTATAAATTCCCCCTGAGGGATGTGGGGGCAAGCATGCTTTCTTCATGTTCCCCGGCATGTCGTAAAAATTAACTAAATTGGGTGGCTCTTGGGAACTGTTAATCCCCTCCTCTGCATTTTCTTAAAGCAAGGCATCAAGGTACTTTGGCTTTGACTTACTTAACCCCCCCCCCCATTATTGATAAACTGGCTTTTGTATATAGATAGATAGATAGATAGATAGATAGATAAAGCCTGGATGACCTTCCTAACGTCCCGCGATAATGTAGCTCGCAGGTTTTCTAACTTCACGAATCAAGCGCTGTAATAACTGTGTTATCGCGGTCGGAGTACTTATTAAAGGGAAATAATACTTTAAACATTAAAACTCAGATATTCCGGCACTATAGACAAACAACATCAAATAAATATGGTTGACATATTAGCACATAGATATATTATTTAAAATAAAATTTTCATTACACATGAACGCCACGCGCAAGGAAATAAAGTACCTTAAACAATTATGAAGTATCGCCCTGATCTTCATTTTCGGGGACAGAGAGAGAGAGAGAGAGAGAGAGAGAGAGAGAGAGAGAGAGCATCGACCCAAATAAAGTAGTGCTCTCCTCTTCATTTTCGGGAGGAGGAGAGAGAGAGAGAGAGAGAGAGAGAGAGAGAGAGAGAGAGAGAGAGAGAGAGAGAGAGAGAGAGCAAACAAACAAACAAACAAACAATCATTTATTACCATTTTGTTCAATGGTTATTCAACATTAATAGTAACTTATAAGTAGACATGTAAGTAAACTAATAAATAAGAGGGTTAGATATATAGTTAAATTAAATGTAGCTTTCATAGAAAATAATAATGCTGTAATAAAAATGTTAACAATAATGTTAATAATAAAGTAGTAAGTATGCCACTAGATACAGGATCGTTATTATCGGCATCATTTCCATATTTGTTTCCTTACAATGAGAATAATTAGTTCTTAATGAGCAGCAACTATTTGTCCAAAAGAAAACTATATAGTTTGCCTTTGAAAGCTGTGAAGGAGGATGCATTTTTAAGATGCTCTGGAATATTATTCCAGAGTGTTGGCCCTTTGATAGTGATCATCTTTGAACCTGCTTCTGTGCTTGTTCTGTGAATAAAGAGCTCACTGCTCTGTCTTGTGTTGGTTCCCCTTATATCCCTGACTGTTTTTAAATCAAATAGCCAGCTAGGATAATGATGGTCCAAAATTTTGAATACAAAAACATAAATAGCATAAGCGACCTTATTTTCTGCCCGCAGCCACCCAAGTTTATTGAGAGCTGGTGTGATGTGGTCATATTTTCTTATTCCTCCCAGGGCAACTCGAGCTGCAAAATTAATAAGCTTCTGTATTCTGTTTATCTGAGTCTTAGTGGTAGCTCCCCAAACAGTTGTGCAGTAATTAATGTGACTTATTGCTAGAGATTCAACAACAGTTATTCGAGTGGTAGTCTCAAAATTGTCTTTTATACGTGATAAGTACATTAATGTTCCTGTAACCTTTTTGCATACTTTATCTATGTGGGAATCAAACAACATGTGGTTATCAAAGTGAATTCCTAGGTTTTTGACTGTTTTGCTAGGTGTAATAATATTGTCGCAAAAATTAATTGTTATGTTTTCTGGAATTTGTGCTATATGGAACCTTGAACCAATAAATATGCACTGTGTTTTACTTTCGTTAATTAACAGCCCAATTTCTTGGAAATAGGCTTTAAATTTTGACAGAGTGTTTTCTGCTCTTAAAGTTAGCTCTGGGAGATTATTAATATCACCATTAAGGAGTAGTTGAGTGTCATCTGCATATTGTACGACTAGACAGTTAGAAATTAAAGAAGATAGATCATTTACGTAAATGGAGAAGAGGATAGGACCAAGTACTGATCCCTGTGGAACACCAAATGATAAATTTTTTGGCACAGAGATAATGTTGTTAAGACGTATGGACTGTTTACGATTAGATAGATACTCGCTAAACCAGCTTGGATCAATATTTAAGTTAATACATTTACTTAAAAGAATTTAATGGTTTACACTGTCGAAGGCTTTTGATAAGTCTAATAATATAAGCAAAGATATTTTTTTCATATCTATATTATTATATATACTATTCGTAACTTTTAGCAGTGCAGTTTCCGTCGAGAGTTTTGGTCTGAAACCATGTTGGCTAATCGTTAGTAGTCTATTTGATTCTAAATATGACATAAGTTGGCATGCAACAATTTTTTCTAATATTTTTGAGAAAATGGGTAGCAGGGAAATGGGACGATAGTTTGTCACATCTTCTCTGTCCCCCTTTTTATGCAGAGGTATTACATGTGATATTTTCCAAGAGTCAGGAAACTTTTTAGTAACAATGGAAGTGTTCATAATAGTTAGAATATAGGATGCAATCATGGGTAGAGCATCTTTGATGAACTGAAATGGTATACCATCTGAACCATAAGAGCCAGAGTTTCTTAGGCTCTTTATGGTAAGAATTAGGGTAGCACAATCTATAGGATTTATCTTGAAGTACTCTCTTGTGTTTTCATTGGAAGAATTGTCATTTAAGCAATTACTCATATTCACTGAGTTGATGTTTTCTTGAGTTTTTGCATATGTATTTTTGCCAACGTTAGCAAAATAGTTATTAAAGTTATATGCTTTGTCTTTCAACTCCGTAATATTTTCATAACTTTCTGAGGTACTCTTTTCATTTGGTATCATGCTTCTTATCACTTTCCATGTTGCTGCTGTATCATGTCTAGAGTCATTAAATTGTTTTTTGTAAAAGTCTTTTATACTTACACTGATGAGAGATCTGACACGTTTCTTTTCTGTTTTATAACGTTCTCGGAGAGTCATATTATATCTATTCATTTTTAGCTCTTTTTGTATTTGATTTCTGATTTGCATTGCCTCTTTGATGTCATTAGTTAGCCAGGGGGCTGAGGGGCGGGTTATTTTTCTTGTTACAATGGGTGCACAACTATCTAAGCATTCAAGGAAGACTTTTGTTAAAATCTCAACCTGCAAATCGACGTTATCTCTGTATTTAATTCTATTAAGTGCATTTGTGTTGTTGATTAATGTTTCACAAAAGATATCAGGGTAATAATTTTTTAGACACCGGAATGTCTTGAGGAGAGGCTTCCTTTTGGGCTTGTTTATGTTTAGCATAGCAATGTTCAGCTCGTGGTCTGCAATTGGGCAGGGAACTACGTCCCAATAGGGTATACTTCCCACTTTATTTGTTATTATCAGATCTATAAGAGTCCTAGAATTAGGGGTTATGCGGGTCGGTTTTGTCACTATTTGTGTTAACTTCACAGTGTTGATCACCTTTTCATTTTGTTATCTGCTGAGAGCAAGTCATCATTAAAATCACCAAGTATGTATATGGGTTTATG
>JAXCGZ010010480.1:22500-29286 GCA_037179515.1 Halocaridina rubra | reverse complement strand
AATGGCGTAGTAAGGGCAGCATATGCATTCTTATCAAATGTAAGGGTAGCCTTCAGGCACATGGACAAGGAAATGTTCAGAAATATTTATGTAACCTATGTGAGGCCAAAACTCGAATATGCAGCCCCCTTTTGGAATCCGCACTTGAAAAAGCACATAGCTAAGCTTGAAAAAGTTCAAAGACATGCCACGAAACTGGTGCCAGAAATACGCAATCTCGGTTATGATGAGAGGCTGAGGGAATTAGACTTGCCATCACTCGAAGCTAGAAGAGTAAGGGGGGATATGGTGACAGTCTATAAATTCCTTCATGGTTATGATAGAGTGGATAGGGATCGATATTTCGATATGGCTGGCTCTAGAACTAGAGGTCATAGTTTGAAGCTTCGTAAGAAAACTTCTTTGCAGGATGTAAGGAAATACTTTTTCAGTGTAAGAGTAGTTGATAATTGGAATTCGCTAAGCGAGGAGGTAGTTAATGCTATCTCAATCCATAGTTTTAAGGACAGGTACGATAAGTATCACTAAGTCTAAAATGGAACCGATCAGGAGACGGGAAGATACGAGCTTTGGGCTCTTTCCCGTAAACACAATTAGGTAATCACAATTAGATAATCACACACACACACATAATAACTGTTGTATACAACCCACCAAGGAACCAAAATAGCCTTGAAATTTATGAGGAAAGTCATATAGGTACTATTGAAGTCATAAACTCAGTTGTTAACATGGCACGGGAGAAAAAATGTAGGATTTTGATTATGGGAGACTTTAATCATAAAGAGATAGATTGGATAAATCTTGACCCACACAGTGGTGAGGACTCATTTGGGGCAAGATTCCTAGATTGCGTACAAGGGAATTTCCTACACCAACATGTAATGGAACCAACAAGAGCCAGGGGTGGGGATGAGCCATCACTACTTGATCTAGTGTTCACAGATAATGTGTTGGATATTGAAAATATTGAGTATGAACCACTAATTGGAAAGAGTGACCACTGTGTGTTGTTGATGGAGTATATCATTGAAGATATTCTTCCTGAGAGTAGAGGCACTGAGGACATGAGGAGGAACTACCGGAAAGGAGATTACATCAAAATGAATGAGCTTTTTGCAGTTATTGACTGGAGAACCTTATTTTACAACAAATCTGTACAAGAAATGTATGACATCTTTTGTGAGAAATATGGGAAGATAGTAGATTGCTGCATACCTGTCACCAAAGTAGGTGTAATTCATGCCAGAGAGAAATGGTTCGATAATGGGTGTAAAAGAGCTAAGGAGTGGAGAGACAAATGCTGGAAAAGGTATAGGAGGAGAAAAAACATAAATGCCTGGCAAACCTACAAAAGAGCAAGAAATGACTACCTAAGTAAAAGGAGAGAGGCAGAGAGAGATTATGAGAGGGACATCACCAGGAAGGCTAAAGAAAATCCCAAGCTTTTCCACAGCTTTATCAGAGGAAAACTGAAGGTAAAAGAACAGGTTTTAAGGCTAAAGAGAGCGGATGGAAGCATCACTGAGACGGACGAAGAGATCTGCAAAGAATTGAACAAGGAGTTTCAGTCAGTATTTACAGTAGAAAATACCCCACCCCCTCAGATTGCAGTGATAGAAGCTCAAGGGCCGGTATTAGAGAACATCAACCTTACAGCCACAGAGGTATGCAAAGCGCTGATGGATTTAGATGTTCATAAAGCTACAGGTCCTGATGACATATCCCCTCATGTGCTTAAAAAATGCGCAAACACAATATCAGTGGCACTAAGTATCATATTTAAGGAGTCACTGGAGTCGGGGGAGATTCCAAGATGCTGGAAACAAGCAAATGTGATACCTATCTTCAAAAAGGGAAGGAGGGATACGGCTCTGAACTATAGACCAGTTTCCTTGACCAGCATAGTTTGCAAAGTTATGGAGAAACTACTAAGGAAACATATCTCTCTTCACTTGGAATCCTTCAACTTTTTGTCAGTGAGGCAACATGGCTTCAGAGAAGGTAGATCAACAGTAACAAACTTATTAGAATTTTATGATGAGGTAAGCCAAATCTTACAGGAAAGAGAGGGCTGGGCAGATTGCATATTCCTAGACTTCCAGAAAGCGTTTGACACTGTTCCACATGGGAGACTTATTAGGAAGCTGCAATCAATGGCTAGAATAGGTGGAAATGTCTTGGAATGGATAAAAACTTACTTAGAAGGAAGGGAACAGAGGGTTAGAGTAAGACACTCAGTGTCTGAATGGAGAAGAGTTAGTAGTGGAGTTCCACAGGGTTCAGTTTTAGGGCCACTTTTGTTCCTTGTATATGTAAATGACCTACCAGAGTCTGTAAATTCATTCATGAATATGTTTGCAGATGATGCAAAGATTGTGAAGAAAGTAAAAAACGAGAACAATGGTAGAGAACTTCAGGAGGATCTAAATAATCTGCATGAGTGGTCAGAAAAGTGGCTAATGAAATTCAATACCTCAAAATGTAAGGTAATGAGAATGGGTACAAGTGCAAGAAGGCCCAAGCTTGACTACTCGGTGGCTGGAGTACAACTTCAAGAGACAGAAAATAAGAGAGATCTAGGAGTAAACATACTGGCAGATTTGTCTCCAGAAATACATATAAATGGCGTAGTAAGGGCAGCATATGCATTCTTATCAAATGTAAGGGTAGCCTTCAGGCACATGGACAAGGAAATGTTCAGAAATATTTATGTAACCTATGTGAGGCCAAAACTCGAATATGCAGCCCCCTTTTGGAATCCGCACTTGAAAAAGCACATAGCTAAGCTTGAAAAAGTTCAAAGACATGCCACGAAACTGGTGCCAGAAATACGCAATCTCGGTTATGATGAGAGGCTGAGGGAATTAGACTTGCCATCACTCGAAGCTAGAAGAGTAAGGGGGGATATGGTGACAGTCTTTAAATTCCTTCATGGTTATGATAGAGTGGATAGGGATCGATATTTCGATATGGCTGGCTCTAGAACTAGAGGTCATAGTTTGAAGCTTCGTAAGAAAACTTCTTTGCAGGATGTAAGGAAATACTTTTTCAGTGTAAGAGTAGTTGATAATTGGAATTCGCTAAGCGAGGAGGTAGTTAATGCTATCTCAATCCATAGTTTTAAGGACAGGTACGATAAGTATCACTAAGTCTAAAATGGAACCGATCAGGAGACGGGAAGATACGAGCTTTGGGCTCTTTCCCGTAAACACAATTAGGTAATCACAATTAGGTAATCACACAAACATACACATATACACACACACATATATATGCACACATACACAATATCTCTTTCTGTATAGCTTTATCCTACTGTTAGTGCGCTAGTTGTAGCAATAGCTTGTTCAGTATTGCAGGAACCTCAAGATCGGGCTAATGGTGCTCTTGGCCTAGGTACCAGGCAGTACCAGTTTCCTAAAGCCAAGCCTTCATTTTCAAGCTAAATAAATAATGATTAATAGAATTCACTTGGAAATAGAAGATAGTTCGGAAGAGTAGCATCCATGTTGGCCAAAAACTATGTATATTGCTTTCGTATTTTTTTACCTAATTGTATGATGTGTGTTGCTCAGTCCATATGCTTTAAAATTTCCTCGAGTTTAGCTAAGATCAAGAACGACAGAGTGGCTCCCTAGGTAACGAAGACATCAATATATAATATTCCATGAGTGAGTCCTCAGCAGCGAGAGTTAGTGTGAATTAAAATTTTCTTGTGCTTTTCCAAGAAATGTCGCCGAGGAATATATGTAAGTGAATAGGTATATATTTACATGTGTGTGCGTTTCTGTACATGTGCATGTGCTTGCATGTGAGATCTTTTTCTTTGACTCAGAATGATAGGTATATATATGGAAACATTATTTTCATTTTAAAAAGGTCAAAGTTTTTTATATTTACATTTTTACTTCAGTTTTTTTAATACCTGGCAACATGTGTAAATCTAATTATTTATTGCTAAGGATTAATTTTGAGCGGCAAAATACTGAGTACAGGGGATGCCCGTTTTACGTCGCTCCGAGTTACATCATTCCGCAGTTACATCAGAGGTCAATAAATAATTAATGAATTATTGATAAATTTATTTTTCAATCTTCCTGGTTGGTGCGGTAAATCAACCTACACGTGCTGAACAATTTGTGAGCAGAACAGCTGTATTCATATAGATCAAGTTAATGGCTGCATTTATTTATGTATTTGGTTATGTTGAAGGATTATATTGAATTTAAAAAAAAAATACCAAACACATAGCCATAAATTCGATTTTATGAGAAATCTTTTGTTGAGTGTCACAAAAGAATACGGCGTCACATGGCATTAGGAGAGGAAAAAGAACCACCTTTCAGTTTACTCTCGTCCACCATGTTGTCCCTTGTGTTCATCTGCTCTCTCGTTCTTTTTACTTGTGTTTGCTCGTTGCTGACATTACTAAGTCTCCCAAGCATAATGGTAATTGTTCTGATGGCAGTGCTACGAAGAAAAGAATAGCCATCACCACGGAAATTAAAGTCAGAAGAGTAAATCACTTGGAAAAGGGAGACACCACTACGAATATTGGCCGCAAACTCGGATTAACCTGTACCACCGTGGCGATATCCACTGTGATTACTAAGCAGCATAGTAGCCTTATAATCGAAACGGAGAGATTACTAGTGATTGAGCTTGATGACCAGAATTGATGGCTAAAATATTGTTCAAAGACTTGAAAATATAAAAGGGAGAAGGAAGTGAAAGTGAAAAGTATGTGGCTAGTATGGTTTGGTTTGATCGTTTTAAGAGTCGTGCTAATTCATATACCCTAAGGGTGCAAGATGAAGCTGCTAGTGGTGATAAGGAAGCAGCAAGAGGGTTTCCCTGTGTATTAGCAGAAATAATTAGGGAGGGGGGTTATCGTACCGAACAAGTATTTAAAATGGATTAGTCTGCATTGTCCTACGTACATCGCCATGGAGGAGAAGACAGCACTAGGTCATAATGTCAGCAGAGACTTACTTTGCTTTTGGGGGCTAATGCTGCTGAAGACTGAAAGCTGAAGCCCTTGTTGGTTTGCTTGGAAGAAAACCCAAGGGCACTCAAGGGCGTTTGGAAGGGTCAACTGCCAGTCGTCTGGAAGCTGAATAAGATGGCTTGGATAACTCTTCAGATATTTGAGGACTGGTTCAGAGACCATTTTGTGCCTGAAGTGGAGAGTTACTGTGCCTCCAAGGGTCTGCCTTGTAAGGTGTTGCTCTTGCTGTACAATGCCCCTGGTCATCCTCCCCATATGGATGACTCTCATACCCTAATGTTAAGGAGGCTTAATACCACTGCATTGTTACAGCCAAAGGATAAGGGGGTCATTGCCTCTTTCAAGGCCTACTACCTCTGATGGACAATTGCTATGGCACTCAGGGCAACTGAGAAGAACAAGAACTTGACTCTCAAGGACTTCTGGAAGTCATACAATATTCTTCATGCTGTGAAAAATATTGCTAATGCTTGGGAGGAAGTGAAGCAGATGAACTTGAATGGAGTATGGAAGAAAGCGAACCTCTATTTTGTGAATGACTTCCTAGGCTTTGAGGAGACAATTGAGGCTGTCACCAATAACGTAGTTGCCCTGAGTATGGAGCTCAAGTTGAAGGTGGAGGCTAATGATGTGAAAGAGCTTCTGGAATCTTATGTAAAAGAGTTATCTACCGAGGACCTCATTCAACTGGAGAAGCAGATGATTGAAGAGGATGAAGAGCCCAAGAGATTGACAACCAGGGAATTTGAAGAAATATATACCCTGGTAGAGGAAGCGTTGGCAAAGCTCGAGGTTCAGGACCCCAACTTGCCAGGTACACTAAGGTCAGGAGAGTAATTAATGATGCACTACAGTGTTACAAGGAAATTTGCGAGAGGAAGAGGGCATCCTTCCAGACTCACCTCGACCAATCTTCGTGAAGGTAGAGCCTCCACTAATTTGTCGGTCCTATGCCCTCTAACTCAAGTGCCTCTACTTCTACAGACTCACCTCCCCAAGTATCTCCATCACCTGCTGTATGTTATTTTGTCTTTCCAGACACACCTGCACCAGTCTCCTCAGCACCTGTCTCTCCAGCTTCCTCCTGCTTACAAGTCTGTTTCTCCCTCCCTTGCAAAGCCCCTTCCAGTGTGCAAGCCGACCACACAAGTAAAGATAAGCAATATTGTATTGAATACTGTACTGAAGTGTACTGTAATTTTACTATTTTTATGTTTTAGATTACACAAGTAAAGGCAATCAATACTGTTAAGTTTTGTTTTACTATTTCTGTGTCTTTGATTAAGAACTTCGATTATTTTTTCTATGTTTTAGAGTATTTGTTTTTAGCATTAAGGGGGACCTAGTTTCGAATTTGTACCCACTATTGTCAAAATTCGAATTAA
The DNA here is from genome assembly GCA_037179515.1 of Halocaridina rubra. NCBI lineage: Eukaryota > Metazoa > Arthropoda > Malacostraca > Decapoda > Atyidae > Halocaridina > Halocaridina rubra. Next base: position 22,890 of record JAXCGZ010010480.1, on the reverse strand, counting down.
GTTACCTGTCAGGAACGGAATCCTGACATTAAACAGGAACTCCCTGTATGTTGCTGTTTTTTACTATTATTATTATATCGTTACTGTTTAAGATGAGAAAATTGCTATTAATCATTATGAATGCTAATATTTATATTTCCTTGTATAATCTGGATGTATCAAAATATATATAAATGACATTTAGTTTCAAGATTTCTTATTTTTATTTTTCAAGTATAACTCTTGCCTAAAAAAAAAAAAGAGTACTTTCATTTTCAAAAATATGAAAGTTATAATACACTCAAGAATTAATATAAAATTTTTCTTTATACAAATTGAATATTATACTTTTTATTCTCAAACTTTTTTATATTGGCTCTGACAGTTCAAGTTTGGATCGCATCTTCTGAT
>JAXCGZ010010480.1:0-17500 GCA_037179515.1 Halocaridina rubra | reverse complement strand
GTGCCTGAAGGCTACCCTTACATTTGATAAGAATGCATATGCTGCCCTTACTATGCCATTTATATGTATTTCTGGAGACAAATCTGCCATGTATGTGTATGTGGGTGAGTGCATATATATATATATATATATATATATATATATATATATATATATATATATATATATATATATATATATATATATATATATATATATAGTAAGGAAGCCCATCAGTGAAACAAAACTTATAAAACAATGCTATATTTCGGATCCTAACTGGATCCCTTCTCAAGCACAACAGTTGTGCTTGAGAAGGGATCCAGTTAGGATCCGAAATATAGCATTGTTTTATAAGTTTTGTTTCACTGATGGGCTTCCTTACTATTTAGTGCTGTATGCTAACAGTTTGTACTTATTTATATACACATATATATATATATATATATATATATATATATATATATATATATATATATATATATATATATATATATATATATATATATATATATATATATATATATATATATATATATATATATATATATATATATATATATATAGATTCGGTTTTAAGTCACGAACTCCCTTTTCTACTAAGGGCTAGGACGGTTGCCTTTTTATGAAGGGCTTGTTTTGGCAGATGTAATCGTTACCCTGAGTGTATGTCCTTACTAACCTCAGTACGTGACAGGGCGCGAACCCTCGACCTGCCGCCTCAGAGTCGCATACGCTACCATTTTGCCACGGAGATATATATATATATATATATATATATATATATATATATATATATATATATATATATATATATATATATATATATATATATATATATATATATATATACATAATTAGATAAGAGTTTGTGTGTGAGAGTGTGCTTAAGTGTGTGTGCGTGTGTGTGAATAACTCGATTATTCGAATGGCACATGAAACTTTTAGATATAATTATTTGGACAACTAAGCGAAAATGGAACATTGAGTACCTTAGCTCTTTAATGCATACTATCTGCTCATATTCAGATGTATTATATATATGCATAGACACACACATATATACATACACACGTGGATACCAACAATAATTTTGGTGATACTTTAAAAGAACTGAATGCTAATACACTGTTATCTTCCGAGAGAGATAAAATTGCAGCTTGGTACGTTCGGGTAAAAGAAAATATTCAACAGTTTACAACAAGTTTTCAGGAGCTGAATACAGAACATGAGAGTATTACAAGATCTTTTGCAGATGCAGTGAAGAAAAATGTGGTAGTAAGCGAGGCAGTGAGGTAGGTGGTACTGGAAAATGTAAATACAGTTGACTACAGAGAAACAGTGATAGCAAACATGAAAGATATTGTGTCTAAGAGATCGAACTCCCTGACCAAACAGGCACCTGATAAAGAGAAATCGGTAATAATGTCAGGCACAAGTAAATTTCAGGAGTCAGCAGGTCAGGAAAGACATAAAAATGTTAAAGCCAGGGATTCATACCTGATAATGAAGTTCGGAGTAGTATTTGGTCCTGAGAATATTGTAAACATTTACCGAATTTGTAAATACTCAATGGAGAGAAAAAGCAAGTATAATTCATGTAACCTTTGAATGAGGGGACATGTGTAAAGAATTACTGTTAAAGGAAAACCTAATAGACTTTCAAGAATTCAGAATAGTGTTCAATGGACCATACAGAACACAGAAAGAGATGGAAAGGATGAAAAGCTGGTTACAGTATGCTGAAAGGTTAAATTAGGGAAGGAATGAAGATTAGAGAAATTTTTGTTCCGGGGTTCATCCAGTCAAAGAGGTGATAAGGAGAGAGCTATAATACCAGGAATGCAGTCTCATTAAGATTACTGTACAAAAATGCTCATTGGGGAGGTGGTAAGGCAATAGAATTAAAGGATCAAATACACAACAGTAAGGCATAAATATTAGCAGTTATTAGAGACTAACTTAATTGAAGAATTAAACACGTTTTCTCCCAAGGGTTTTAAAATAATGAGGGTTGAAAGTTTCGAGAGGACTGGTGGAGTGACAGCATTGCTTATAAATGATAGGTTTCAAGATGAAGAAGTAACTTTGCTATAGAATTGAGTTCAAGAAGTTTCTTATTACTCACAAAAATAGGAGTTCATAGGACATTATAATAGCTGTTGTATATTACCACCAAGAAATCAACAGAAACCAGAGGTTCAGGAGGAAAGAAGTAGGGGTACTCTTGAAATTATTCATTCAGTTGAAAACATCCCATGGGAGGGAAAATGTGGGATACTGATTTTGGGGGATTTTAATCATAGAGAGACAGACTCGAATAGTCTTGACTCATACAATGAAAAGGATTTTTTTTGGTGGGGGCAAGATTTTTGGATTGCATACCAGAATATTTCCAGCACCAACATGTACTAGAACCTACAAGGGCAATGAATGGGCTTGAGCCATCACTGCATGATCCAATATTCACAGATAATGTGCTGGATTTGACAAAGTTGAGCATAAGTCACCAAACAGAAAATATAATCACTGAGTACAGTTGATGGTGTATATCTGCCTGAGGGTAGGTGGACTGAGAAGGATAAGAGGTAGAATTATCCGGAAAGATATTACAACAAAGCTAATTATCATTTTGCAGCTATTGACTGGAGGACCATATTCAACAACATTTCTGTACAAGAGGTATACAAAATCTTTCTTTAGAAATATGAGAAGATAAGTCAGATGTTGCATATCATTCACAAAAACAGGATTTATCAGTGTCAGAGAGAAATGGCTCAATAATGAGTGAAAGAGAGCTAAGGAGTGGAGACACAAATGCTGGAATAGGTATAGGAGGAGAAAGGTATAAATGTTAGGCATACTTACAAATGAGCAGGAAAAGATTACTAAGTACAAGAAGAGAAGTAGAAGGAGATTATAAGAGCAGTATTACCTTGAAGATTAGAAAAAATTCCCAGTGTCCACAGCTTTGTCATAGGAAAATTATAAGTCAATTAAGAGGTTTTGAAGTTAAAGAGGGCAGTAGGAAAAATTACTGAGACTGATGAAGAGATTTGCAATGAATTTAAAAGAGGCTTCAGTGAGTCTTTACAGTATAAAATACTCCACTCCCTTTGAATGCAGAGCTGAGAGATCATGGACTAGTATTAGAGGATATTGTCTTTCAAATTCCAAAGGAATGCAAACCTTTAAAGGAGTTAGATGATTGTAAAGCTATGGGGCCTCTGACATACCCCCTTACGTACTTAAAAAGTGTTTTAAGCTATTATCGGTGATGCTTTGCATCATATTTCAAAAGTCATAGGAATCTGAGGAGATTGTAGGATGCTGGAAACAAGTAAATGTGATACTTATCTTCAAAGAGGAGTGGTGAGAAACAGGTCTAGGCCTATCTCCTAAACCAGCATTGTTTGTAAATTTACGGAGAAACTACTATGAAAATGCATTTCACTTGGATTCCTTCAATTTGTCAGTGAGACAACATGACTTCAGAGAAGACAGTCTACAGTAACAAATTTACTAGAATTTCATGACAGAGTAAACCAGATATTAGAAACAAGAGAGAGCAGGGCAAACTGCATATTCTCAGATATTTGGAGGGAATTTGATATAGTCACTCATAAGAGACTTAATTAGAAGCTGCATGGAATGGCAGGAATTGGAAGGAATTTCTTGGAATGGTGTAAATCTGCCTGAGAGATAAACAGCTCTAAGCCTATTTCCTAAACCATCATTGTTTGCAAATTTATGGAGAAAATACTATGAAAACACATTTCACTTGGATTCCTTCAATTTGGCAGTGAAAGAACATGACTTCAGAGAAGGCAGTCTACAAGAACAAATTTACTAGAATTTCATGACAAGGTATACCAGATATTAGAAACAAGAGAGGGCAGTATAAACTGCATATTTTCAGATATTTGGAGGGAATTTGATATAGTCACACATAAGAGACTTAATAAGAAGCTGCAAGGAATGGCAGGAATAGGTATAAATATCTTGGAATGGAAAAAACCTACTTAGGAGGAAAGGAACAAGGGGTTAGAGTAAGACATCCAGTTTCTGACTGGAGAAAAGTTAAAAGTGGTGTTCCACAGTGATCATTTTTAGGGCAACTTTTGTGGCTTATATATGTTTATGACATACTAGAGTCTGTAGATGCATTTTTAAACATAGGCAGATTTGTCTATGAAAATGGCTATAAATGGTATAGTACAGGCTGCATGCACATCCTTTATAAATGTAGGGATGTCCTTCAGGTATTTGGACAAGGTAATGTCCAGATATATTTAGGTAAATTATATGAGGCCAAAGCTTGAACATGCTGCACCCTTTTGGAATCCAATCCAAGTATGAAAAAGTTTGAAAGGGACAGGTGGTTGAGTAAGACACTCCGTGTCTGACTGGAGAAAGGTTAGTGGTGGCATCCCACAGGGATCAATTTTAGGGCAACTTTTGTTCCTTATATGTGTATATGACCTATTGGTCATATCAGTTTAGTTCCTGGGCTCATCCAGCGAGGACGTGCTTCCAGTAGCTCTAGTCTTGACCATACTTAGTACAATGGAGAGTGGTGGTGTTCTTTGTGCTGGTGGTGTTAGTGGTAGTGGTGTTGGTGGTGGTGTCGTTGTTGGTGCTGTTTGTGGCTGTGCTGGGGATTTGTCCTCGTCTGACGCAAGCAAACTCATTTTTAATTTAAGAAATGAGTTGGCCGCAGTCAGGCAGGAGGTCAGATCCTTAGCAGAGGAGAACAGGGATCTGAGAGGTAAGGTAGAGGTGTTAACCAGGAAGGGACAATTGAATAGAGAAGACGACTGGAAAGTTGTGAATAAGGGTTCAACGAAGATGGTTCTTTAGAAAAATGATACTTTTCGACTACAAGTTGCTAATTCATTTAGTTCACTTAGAGATGAATGTGACAGTGGCGGCAGTAATTCTTCAGGATCCATAGAGTCAGCTAGGTGTACTAGCGATCGTAGAAATGGAAGTGGGAAAAGCTCTCAGGTCAAGAGCCTAGGTAAGTCTCCCAAGGTCGGAGTAACCCATCCTCCAGATAAGTCTCATTCTCTGGTAACTGTAGGGGATTCACTATGCAGATATGTAGACAGGAAACTCAGGCATAGAGTTAGAGGAAAATATTTTTTCCCTGAAGCAGGTATGAAGAAGGTGGGTGAGTCAATAAATAGCTGGATTGAGAAAAAAGATGTTTGTTTGATAGCTGGTGGAAATGACGTGCAGGATGGTAGAAGTGAGGAGCTGATTAGGTTGTATAGACAAGCCCTGGATAAGATCAGGAAAAGGGGTGCAGTTCCTGTGATGTGTGGTATTCTCCCTAGGCTTAGCCAAAGTTCAGAATGGTGGTCTCGAGCTATAGGAGTAAATGCTAGGATGGAAGTCTTCTGTCGGGAGAATAATATAGGTTTCATAGACGGGTGGGATCACTTCACTAGTCGTAAGCATATGTATGCAAGGGATGGAGTGCATCTTTCTAATTCAGGTGTCTCGGTATTGGCTGGTATGATAGACAGAGAGGTAGGGGGGTTTTGTTAGATACAAATAATGAAATGAATAATACTTGTGCAGAGAAATTAGTCAATAAGGGTTCAGTAAATAGTGGGTCAAATAACTGGGAGTCTAAGGATAATAACCATTTGTTACATAGAACAAATATTAACAAAAAGAATAGCCACAAGAAGGATAAACCTAGAGAAAGTTTAAAAGTATATTATACAAATAGCCGTAGTTTAGGTAACAAGATAGAAGAACTGAGAGCCATAGTATGTAGTGAGAGACCGGATATAATATGCATTAGTGAAAGTTGGATTAATTTAGAAAGCAAACACCTTAAAGCTGAGTACATAATTACAGGATATAAACTTTATAATGCGGATCGCAGTGCAGATAGAAGAGGGGGAGGGGTAATTATGTATATTAAAGATAGCCTCAGAAGCTGCATTAAGTCTGGAATTAAGACAAATCTAAATTCAGAAACCTTATGGGTTGAAATTAAAAATTATATAGAAAGTCTAGTTGTAGGAGTAGTCTACAGACCACCTGATCTAGATAATATAAAGTCGCAAGTTATATATGATGAAATTTCTAAATCGACCAGGTCAAATAGAGTTTGCATTGTAGGCGATTTTAATTTTAGAAATATTAGCTGGGAAACCATAACAGGTGATAGTAAATCTAAGGAGTTTTTGGAAGTAGTAGAAGACAATTTCCTTTCTCAGCATGTACATGAAGCAACACGGGGGGTGAACATACTAGATTTAGTTCTTAGTAATAGAGAGAATATGGTTACAAATTTAGAAGTTGGTGAACCATTGGGCAACAGTGACCATGATTCCATTAGATTTAACATAATTTTCAAAGAAACTAGAAAGGAAAACAAGAATATTGTTCCAAACTTTAGAGCAGGAGATTTTGAGGGCTTAAAAACTAAATTAGTTTATGAGGTATGGGAAGGGATTTCTGGGGTACAGATGTGGGTAGTTAATCCAGCAGGTCAGGTCGGTAGGTAGCAGATTACCCCCGAAAATTGAGTACCACATGCCAAGGATTATCACAAGATAAGATCAATACATTAAATTCTCTCACAGGGAAGAACAGCAGTCCGTCAGTTAATATAAATTTGGATGAAGAGTATAACAATTTTGTCATGACTCTTAAGAATAGTCAGAGAGACTATATTCCCATGAAACATTGCAGATCGAGAAAAAATGACCCTAAATGGATGAACAATAGAATAAAGAATCTTATAGGTATTAAAATAGGAATATACAGGAAACTAAAAAGAGGTGAAGAGCAGGTGAGGCAGCAATATATACAGTTAAACAGGGAAGTTAAAAAGATAGTTAGAGAGTCGAAAAGAAAATACGAAGTTAGAATAGCAGGAGAAGCTAAAGAAAATCCTAAAGGGTTTTATCAACATTATCAAACAAAATTTAAGGAAAAAGTCGGACCAATTGAAGTAGCCAATGGCCATATCACAGATGACGATAAAGTGATGTGTACATGTTTAAATTATTATTTCTTATCTGTATTTACCAATGAAAACTTGGAAAATATTCCGGAAGTAGAATCCATTTACAGAGACAGTCCCGATAATATACTTAGTTCAATAAATATTACGAGAGAGGAGGTAATAAAAGAAATAGATAAATTAAAGGCTCATAAATCTCCGGGACCTGATGGAATATATGCTAGAATATTAAAGGAATGCAAGGAAGAGCTTAGTTGTCCACTAACTGCATTATTTAATAATTCAGTCAAATTAGGATCGGTACCCATGGAGTGGAAATTGGCAGATGTGGTACCAATATTTAAAAAAGGAGAACGAGTTAAAAAGAATAATTATAGGCCGGTAAGTTTAACGTCAACAGTGGGTAAGATTCTAGAATCCATAATTGCAAATAAAATAAGGGCACATCTAGAATTACACAGACTGATAAAACTTTCACAACACGGGTTTCTTAAGGGTTTTTCGTGCCTTACAAACTTACTGTCTTTTTATTCAGAAGTTTACGAGGCAGTAGATTGTGGCAAAGAATATGATACAATATATCTAGATTTTAGCAAAGCTTTTGATAGAGTTCTTCACAAAAGATTAGTTAAAAAGCTAGAAGCTCATGGCATAAGAGGAGCTGTTCTCAGATGGATCAAACAATGGTTAAAAGACAGAAAACAGAGGGCTTGCATAAATGGAGAGGAATCGGAGTGGGGCTCGGTTACTAGCGGGGTACCACAAGGCTCGGTACTGGGTCCCCTATTATTCATCGAATATCTAAATGATCTGGATTCGGATATCAGTAGTAACCTAAGTAAATTCGCAGACGACACTAAAATAGGTAGAACTATAAATGGAAAAGAAGACATTCATGCTTTACAGGAAGATCTAAATAGATTATCTGAATGGTCGGACAAATGGCAAATGGAATTTAATGTTGAAAAATGTAAAGTAGTTAAAATGGGTACTATAAAAGACAATACTAGTTATAAGCTAAATTACCATGAAATCATGAGTTCTCAGTGTGAAAGGGATTTGGGAGTTCTTATGAGTAGTAATCTTAAGCCAAGGGAGCAATGCACAGCAGTCAGAAATAAAGCAAACAGAATTTTAGGATTTATCTCAAGAAGTGTTAGCAATAGGACGGAAAAAGTTATTTTGCAGCTCTATCTTGCATTAGTTAGGCCCCATTTAGATTATGCTGTGCAATTCTGGTCACCCTATTATAGAATGGAAATTGAATCCTTGGAGAGAGTGCAGCGAAGAATGACCAAGATGATACACAATATCAGAAATCTACCATATGAGGACAGATTAAAAAAAATTAATCTACATTCTCTAGAGAGGCGAAGAGTTAGGGGGGATATGATTGAAGTGTATAAATGGTTTAAAGGGATTAACAAGGGAGATATTAATAAAGTTTTAAAAATTCATGATCAAACCAGAACTCGTAATAATGGATTTAAGCTTGATAAATTTAGGTTCAGAAGGGAAATTGGTAAAAATTGGTTTGGTAATAGAGTAGCTGATGCATGGAACAAGCTTCCTAGTATGATAGTAAATGCCAATACCTTAGACACCTTCAAATGTAGATTAGATAGACATATGACAGAGGTAGGGTGGGTATGAATAGGTTAGTGCTTATTAGAAAAATCATAAAAAGAAAAAAAGAATAAATAAGTAGAGTAGAATAGAATAGGTTAGACATGCTGAAAATACAATTCAAAAATGGAGCTGCCTCGTGTGTGCCAGTAGGCATGTTGCAGTGTCCTCTATTCTTATGTTCTTATGTTCTATCTGCAGTATGATCAGCATTATAAAGTTTATATCCTGTAATTATGTACTCAGCTTTAAGGTATCATTTGTTTTGGATTAGGCCTGTCTTATTATCTTAGATTTCAATTTCCTCAGGTCTCTAATGTCCTTTATGTTTTTTACTCCCCATGTCATTGTTACTTTATGCATTCACTTGTGCTTGAGCAGGGATCCAGTTAACGTCAGTAGTTAATCCCTTAATTAAAGGGATTATCTACTTACCATTGTCTTTTTATTCAGAAGTTTACGAGGCAGTAGATTGTGGCAAAGAATATGATACAATATATCTAGATTTTAGCAAAGCTTTTGATAGAGTTCCTCACAAAAGATTAGTTAAAAAGCTAGAAGCTCATGGTATAGGAGGAGCTGTTCTCAGATGGATCAAACAATGGTTAAAAGACAGAAAACAGAGGGTTTGCATAAATGGAGAGAAATCAGAGTGGGGCTCGGTTACTAGCGGGGTAACACAAGGCTCGGTACTGGGTCCCCTATTATTCATCGTATATCTAAATGATCTGGATTCGGATATCAGTAGTAACCTAAGTAAATTCGCAGACGACACTAAAATAGGTAGAACTATAAATGGAAAAGAAGACATTCATGCTTTACAGGAAGATCTAAATAGATTATCTGAATGGTCGGACAAATGGCAAATGGAATTTAATGTTGAAAAATGTAAAGTAGTTAAAATGGGTACTATAAAAGACAATACTAGTTATAAGCTAAATAACCATGAAATCATGAGTTCTCAGTGTGAAAGGGATTTGGGAGTTCTTGTGAGTAGTAGTCTTAAGCCAAGAGAGCAATGCACAGCAGTCAGAAATAAAGCAAACAGAATTTTAGGATTTATCTCAAGAAGCGTCAGCAATAGGACGGAAAAAGTTATTTTGCAGCTCTATCTTGCATTAGTTAGGCCCCATTTAGGTTATGCTGTGCAATTCTGGTCACCCTATTATAGAATGGAAATTGAATCCTTGGAGGGAGTGCAGCGAAGAATGACCAAGATGATACACAATATCAGAAATCTACCATATGAGGAAAGATTAAAAAAACTTAATCTACATTCTCTAGAGAGGCGAAGAGTTAGGGGGGATATGATTGAAGTGTATAAATGGTTTAAAGGGATTAACAAGGGAGATATTAATAAAGTTTTAAAAATTCATGATCAAACCAGAACTCGTAATAATGGATTTAAGCTTGATAAATTTAGGTTCAGAAGGGAAATTGGCAAAAATTGGTTTGGTAATAGAGTAGCTGATGCATGGAACAAGCTTCCTAGTAGGATAGTAAATGCCAATACCTTAGACACCTTCAAATGCAGATTAGATAGACATATGACAGAGGTAGGGTGGGTATGAATAGGTTAGTGCTTATTAGAAAAATCATAAACAGAAAAATAAAATAAATAAGTAGAGTAGAATAGAATAGGTTAGACATGCTGAAAATACAATTAAAAAATGGAACTGCCTCGCGTGTGCCAGTAGGCATGTTGCAGTGTCCTCTATTCTTATGTTCTTATGTTCTTATGTTCTTATGTTCTTATTCCCTAGAGAGGCGAAGAGTTAGGGGGGATATGATTGAAGTATATAAATGGTTTAAAGGGATTAACAAGGGAGATATTAATAAAGTTTTAAAAATTCATGATCAAACCAGAACTCGTAATAATGGATTTAAGCTTGATAAATTTAGGTTCAGAAGGGAAATTGGTAAAAATTGGTTTGGTAATAGGGTAGCTGATGCATGGAACAAGCTTCCTAGTAGGATAGTAAATGCCAATACCTTAGACACCTTCAAATATAGATTAGATAGACATATGATAGAGGTAGGGTGGGTATGAATAGGTTAGTGCTTATTAGAAAAATCATAAACAGAAAAATAGAATAAATAAGTAGAGTAGAATAGAATAGGTTAGACATGCTGAAAATACAATTCAAAAATGGAGCTGCCTCGTGTGTGCCAGTAGGCATGTTGCAGTGTCCTCTATTCTTATGTTCTTATGTTCTTATGTTCAAATAACAGCCCCAACATATTCCCTGCGTGTCGTAAGAGGCGACTAAAAGTGGACGGGGCGAGAGGACTGGGAATCCCCCCCCCCTTGTATTAGCCTCCTGCAAGACATCAAAGAAGAAGGGGAGTAGAGGGGAGAATAACTTCTTCCCAGACTCTAGCTTTGGGGTGTCTAAATGTGCGTGATTGTAGTACGATAGAGAGCAAAAGGTGTGAGATTGGTTTGAGGATGGATTGGCATTGTGTGAGACGAAGATGAAAGGAAAAGGAGAAGTGGCATTTGGTGATGTGACAAGAAGGGTGTCTGGCGTTGAAAGGGGGAGAGCGAGAGGAGGTGTGGCATTATTGCTGAGTGAATGGATGGTAAATCAGGTAGTAAATGGAAAGAAGTGTCATCTAGGCTGATGTGAGTGAGGGCTAGGATAGGTAGGGAATGTTGGGCTTTTGTTAGTATGTAAGGGCCAGGATGTGAGAGAAGTGAGGAAGAGCAGGATGAATTCTGGGATGAGTTACTAGGTGTGTGGATGGTCTGAGTAGAAGAAACTATGTAGTTGTGTTGGGTGACTTGAATGCCAGAGTGGGTGATGGAGAGGTAGAAGGTGTAGTAGGAAAGTATGGGGTAACAGGTGGGAATGAGAGTGGCGAGAGACTGTTAGATATGTGTGTGGAACTAGAGTTGGTGAAAGGTAATAGTTTTTTCTAGAAGTTAATAAATAAGTATACATGGATGAGAGTGGCATATGGAAGAGTGAAAGAAAGAGCATTGATGGATTGTGTGTTGGTAACAAAGGGCATGCTTGGTAGAGTGAAAGATGTGCATGCATTTAGGGATGTGGCTGCTGGGATGTCTGATCATTTTTTGGTTGGAGCAAAAGTGGTGGTAGCAAAAGAGTGGGGTGATGTAGAAGGGAAATGGTGAAGGTGGAAGAGTTGAAAAAGCCAGAGAAGAGACAGGAATATAAGGACAGGTTGAAATTGGCATATGACAGGGTGAAAGAAAGAGAAGTTGGGGAGTTAGAGGAGGAATGGAGGTTGATGAAAGAATATAGTGTGGGACATTCAAGTGATGTGTGTGGAAAGAGGTTTGTTGGAGGTGGCATGAGGAGGGGCAGAGAGTTGGAATGAAGGGGTGAAAATGAAGGTGGAAGAGAAGAAGAGGGCTTTTGAAGAATGGCTGCAGTGTAAAAGTAGGGAGAAGTATGAAAGATATAGGGAGAAAAATGTGGAAACTAAGCGGAAGGTAGAGGAAGAGAAGAGGTTGGCAAATGTTAGGTGGGGACAAGATTTTAGTAGGTCATATGAGGAGACTAAAAAGAAGTTTTGGAAAGAAGTGAAGAGAGTAAGGAAGGGTGGATCGAGGATGGAAGAGACAGTGAAAGATGTGAATGGACAGATGTTAAGAGTGAACAATGCAAGGAAAAGATGGGCAAAATATTTTGAGTGCTTGCTGAATGTTGAGGAAGATAGAGAGGCAGCTATAGTGGCAGTGGGGGTGTTCATGTGCCAGTAATGGGAGATGAAAATGAGAGAGAGATTACAAGAGAGGAGTTGAAAAGGGCATTGTATGAAGCGAAAGCAGCTAAAGCACCTGGAATGGATGATGTGAGAGCGGAACAGTTGAAAGAAGGGGGTGTGACTGCATTGGAATGGTTAGTGAGAGTGTTTAATAAATGCTTTATGTTGTCAATGGTACCAGTGGAATGGGTGATTGCTTGTATAGTGCCCCTATACAAAAGTAAGGGAGATGTGTATGAATGCAGTAATTTTAGGGGTATAAGTTTGATGAGTGTGGTAGGAAAAGTGTATGGTAGGATACTGGTTAATAGGATTAGGGATAAGACAGAAAATGTGATTGCGAAAGTGCAGAGTGGTTTTAGGAGAGGTAGAGGTTGTATACATCAGATTTTTATAGTTAGGCAGTTATGTAAGAAATATTTAGCAAAGGGTAAGAATGTGTATTTTGCATTTTTGGATCTGGAGAAAGCATATGATAGTGCTGATAGAGAGGCAACGTGAAATGTTTTGAGGTTATATGGAATTGATGGTAAACTGTTGCATGCAGTGAAGAGTTTGTATGAGGACAGTAGAGCTTGTGTTAGGGTAGGGAATGAAGTGAGTGAGTGGTTTCCAGTGAGTGTGGGACTGAAACATGAATGTGTGATGTCACTATGGCTGTTCAATTTGTATACTGATAGAGTTGTAAGAGAGGTGAATGAGCGGGTGCGTGTTCGAGTTTGAGAATGGTAGATGGGGATGATAACGAGTGGGAGCTGAATCACTTGCTGTTTGCAGATGATACAGTGGTGGTGGCAGATTCAGAGGAGATGCTGGGTCAGTTTGTGTCAGAATTTGGAATGGTCTGTGAGGGAAGGAAGTTGCGAGTGAATGTGGGAAAGAGTAAGGTTATGAGGTGTACAAGAAATAAGGATGGTGCTGGATTGAATGCTATGTTGAATGGAGAGACACTTGAAGAAATTGATCAGTTTAAGTATTTAGGCTCGGTTATACCTGCAAATGGTGGAGTGGAGGCAGATGTGTGTCACAGAGTGAATGAAGAATGTAAAGTTTTGGGTGCGTTGAAAGGAATGACGAAGAATAGAGGGTTGGAATTGAATGTTAAGAAAGTTTTGTATGAGAAAGTGGTTGTGCCAACTGTGATGTATGGATCGGAATTATGGGGTATGAAAGTAAGTGAGAGATGGAAACTAAATGTGTTTGAGATGAAATGCCTGAGGATTATGATTGGTGTATCTTGGTTGGATAGGGTTGGGAATGAGATGGTGAGAGCAAGAACGGGTGTGAGGAGAGAATTTGCAGCCATGGTAGATATGAATATTCTGAGATGGTTTGGCCATGTGGAAAGGACATATAATGAAAAACTGCTGAAAAAGGCGATGAATTCAAGAGCTGATGGGAGAAATGCTAGAGGGAGGCCTAGGTTTGGGTGGATGGATGTAGTAAGGAGAGCCCTGAATGATAGGAGGATGGATGTGAGGGAAGCAAGTGAGCATGCTAAGAATAGGAATGAGTGGCGAGCGATTGTGACGCATCTCTGATGGGCATCTGCTGTTACCACGGGGCTGCATCTTACAGAGGTAGCCCAGTGGTAGGGGCAGTAGGGGAACTGGCATTTATGAAGAGACACAGGTTGTGGAAGAGCCGGGAGGATGGGCTGCTGCACTCCAGCAGTGCCATCTGAATGGTCGCTAGCTCCCTCATCATTGCCCATAGAGCAAAGTAATCCCCTTACTGTTTCTTTTTTTTGTCGGCTGCCCCCCAATTGGGGGAGACAGCCAAGGTAGATAGATAGATAGCTTACACACACACGCAAACACACGCACACACACACACACACACACACACACACATATATATATATATATATATATATATATATATATATATATATATATATATATATATATATATATATATATATATATATATATATATATATATATATATATATATTATATATATGTATATATATCACTAAGTATAAAATGGAACCGATCAGGAGACGGGAAGATACGAGCTTTGGGCTCTTTCCCGTAAACACAATTAGGTGATTACAATTAGGTAATTACACACACACACACACACACACACACACACACACACACAAACACACACACAAACACACACACAAACACACACACACACACATATATATATATATATATATATATATATATATATATATATATATATATATATATATATATATATATATATATGAATCATTTTTTACCCCGACCGGGACTCGAACCTAGGACTTATGATTACTAAGTCAAGGCGCTACCACTACACCACAGAAGGTTAAAAGGAATCCAACCTTATAGCTTATATCTGCTATACTTAGGAATGAACGCATTCTAACTGAATGCCACTATGTTCATATTACGGATTCCCCAACCTCATTCGTGGCTTCATTTTAGCATTTAATTCAATTCCCAATCTCATTCGGGCCATTAAATAACCATTAAATAACATAGTGGCATTCAGTTAGAATGCGTTCATTCCTAAGTATAGCAGATATAAGCCATAAGGTTGGATTCCTTTTAACCTTCTGTGGTGTGGTGGTAGCGCCTTGACTTAGTAATCATAAGTACTAGGTTCGAGTCCCGGTCGGGGTAAAAATGATTCATGTTTTCACATATGTAATGTGCTTATCTGGTTATTTAATGGCCCGAATGAGATTGGGAATTGAATTAAATGCTAAAATGAAGCCACGAGTGAGGTTGGGGAATCTGTAATTTGAACATAGTGGCATTCAATTAGAATGCGTTCATTCCTAAGTATAGCAGATATAAGCTATAAGGTTGGATTCCTTTTAACCTTCTGTGGTGTAGTGGTAGCGCCTTGACTTAGTAATCATAAGTCCTAGGTTCGAGTCCCGGTCGGGGTAAAAAATGATTCACGTTTTCACATATGTAATGTGTTTATCTGGTTATTTAATGGCCCGAATGAGATTGGGAATTGAATTAAATGCTAAAATGAAGCCACGAGTGACGTTGGGGAATCTGTAATTTGAACATAGTGGCATTCAGTTAGAATGCGTTCATTCCTAAGTATAGCAGATATAAGCTATAAGGTTGGATTCCTTTTAACCTTCTGTGGTGTAGTGGTAGCGCATTGACTTAGTAATCATAAGTCCTAGGTTCGAGTCCCGGTCGGGGTAAAAAAAAAAATGATTCATGTTTTCACATATGTAATGTGCTTATCTGGTTATTTAATGGCCCGAATGAGATTGGGAATTGAATTAAATGCTAAAATGAAGCCACGAGTGACGTTGGGGAATCTGTAATATGAACATAGTGGCATTCAGTTAGAATGCGTTCATTCCTAAGTATAGCAGATATAAGCTATAAGGTTGGATTCCTTTTAACCTTCTGTGGTGTAGTGGTAGCGCATTGACTTAGTAATCATAAGTCCTAGGTTCGAGTCCCGGTCGGGGTAAAAAATTATTCATGTTTTCACATATGTAATGTGCTTATCTGGTTATTTAATGGCCCGAATGAGATTGGGAATTGAATTAAATGCTAAAATGAAGCCACGAGTGAGGTTGGGGAATCTGTAATATGAACATAGTGGCATTAGTTAGAATGCGTTCATTCCTAAGTATAGCAGATATAAGCTATAAGGTTGGACTCCTTTTAACCTTCTGTGGTGTAGTGGTAGCGCCTTGACTTATTAATCATAAGTCCTAGGTTCGAGTCCCGGTCGGGGTAAAAAATTATTCATGTTTTCACATATGTAATGTGCTTATCTGGTTATTTAATGGCCCGAATGAGATTGGGAATTGAATTAAATGCTAAAATGAAGCCACGAGTGAGGTTGGGAATCTGTAATATGAACATAGTGGCATTCAGTTAGAATGCGTTCATTCCTAAGTATAGCAGATATAAGCTATAAGGCTGGATTCCTTTTAACCTTCTGTGGTGTAGTGGTAGCGCCTTGACTTAGTAATCATAAGTCCTAGGTTCGAGTCCCGGTCGGGGTAAAAATGATTCATGTTTTCACATATGTAATGTGCTTATCTGGTTATATATATATATATATATATATATATATATATATATATATATATATATATATATATATATATATATATATATATATATATATATATATAGATATATATATATATATATATATATATATATATATATATATATATATATATATATATATATATATATATATATATATATATATATGTATATACATATATATATATATATATATATATATATATATATATATATATATATATATATATATATATATTTATATATATATATATATATATATATATATATATATATATATATATATATATATATATATATATATATATATAAATATATATATATATATATATATATAATGCACACACACACACACACACACACACACACACACACACACACACATATATATATATATATATATATATATATATATATATATATATATATATATATATATATATATATATATATATATATATATATATATATATATATATATATATATATATATATATATACATATATATATATATATATATATATATATATATATATATATATATATATATATATATATATATATATATATATATATATATATATATATATATATATATATATATATGTATATATATATATATATATATATATATATATATATATATATATATATATATATATATATATATATATATATATATATATATATATATATATATATATATATATATATATATATATATATATATATATATATATATATATATATATATATATATATATATATATATATATATATACATATATATATATATATATATGTATATATATATATATATATATATATATATATATATATATATATATATATATATTATTTAGATATATTTTATGCATGAATCTGGTTTTGGAAAGGTATGTCAAAAGCTATTGATGTCTAAAGTTATCGTAAGATCATAGTGAGAAGTAAACGATGCATGTCAAAAACCATTTTTGTGATGCTCAAGTAGTCGAAAGACTGGTTTTCTGCAAACGTCTTTGTCCTTAGTGATTATAAAGTAAAAATATGTCCAGATTTTATCAAAAGGACCAATGACAATTATTTTTTTCAGAAACTAATTTGGTCATATATAATATTTTCTTCCTTTGAAAG
>JAXCGZ010010479.1:20000-25000 GCA_037179515.1 Halocaridina rubra | reverse complement strand
CATGTGCTTAAAAAATGCGCAAACACAATATCAGTGGCACTAAGTATCATATTTAAGGAGTCACTGGAGTCGGGGGAGATTCCAAGATGCTGGAAACAAGCAAATGTGATACCTATCTTCAAAAAGGGAAGGAGGGATACGGCTCTGAACTATAGACCAGTTTCCTTGACCAGCATAGTTTGCAAAGTTATGGAGAAACTACTAAGGAAACATATCTCTCTTCACTTGGAATCCTTCAACTTTTTGTCAGTGAGGCAACATGGCTTCAGAGAAGGTAGATCAACAGTAACAAACTTATTAGAATTTTATGATGAGGTAAGCCAAATCTTACAGGAAAGAGAGGGCTGGGCAGATTGCATATTCCTAGACTTCCAGAAAGCGTTTGACACTGTTCCACATGGGAGACTTATTAGGAAGCTGCAATCAATGGCTAGAATAGGTGGAAATGTCTTGGAATGGATAAAAACTTACTTAGAAGGAAGGGAACAGAGGGTTAGAGTAAGACACTCAGTGTCTGAATGGAGAAGAGTTAGTAGTTGCGTTCCACAGGGTTCAGTTTTAGGGCCACTTTTGTTCCTTGTATATGTAAATGACCTACAAGAGTCTGTAAATTCATTCATGAATATGTTTGCAGATGATGCAAAGATTGTGAAGAAAGTAAAAAACGAGAACAATGGTAGAGAACTTCAGGAGGATCTAAATAATCTGCATGAGTGGTCAGAAAAGTGGCTAATGAAATTCAATACCTCAAAATGTAAGGTAATGAGAATGGGTACAAGTGCAAGAAGGCCCAAGCTTGACTACTCGGTGGCTGGAGTACAACTTCAAGAGACAGAAAATGAGAGAGATCTAGGAGTAAACATACTGGCAGATTTGTCTCCAGAAATACATATAAATGGCGTAGTAAGGGCAGCATATGCATTCTTATCAAATGTAAGGGTAGCCTTCAGGCACATGGACAAGGAAATGTTCAGAAATATTTATGTAACCTATGTGAGGCCAAAACTCGAATATGCAGCCCCCTTTTGGAATCCGCACTTGAAAAAGCACATAGCTAAGCTTGAAAAAGTTCAAAGACATGCCACGAAACTGGTTCCAGAAATACGCAATCTCGGTTATGATGAGAGGCTGAGGGAATTAGACTTGCCATCACTCGAAGCTAGAAGAGTAAGGGGGGATATGGTGACAGTCTTTAAATTCCTTCATGGTTATGATAGAGTGGATAGGGATCGATATTTCGATATGGCTGGCTCTAGAACTAGAGGTCATAGTTTGAAGCTTGGTAAGAAAACTTCTTTGCAGGATGTAAGGAAATACTTTTTCAGTGTAAGAGTAGTTGATAATTGGAATTGGCTAAGCGAGGAGGTAGTTAATGCTATCTCAATCCATAGTTTTAAGGACAGGTACGATAAGTATCACTAAGTCTAAAATGGAAGCGATCAGGAGACGGGAAGATACGAGCTTTGGGCTCTTTCCCGTAAACACAATTAGGTAATCACAATTAGGTAATCACACACGGAGAGAGATAGCTTATTCATTTTCTCTTCACGAAGTCTACATATCCATAAGAAGGAAAGAGAATTAATTGTTGTGTCCTATGGGATCCCCCCATGTACTCGACAAGCTTTCTCTGAGATGTTTGGATGAGCAGAACAATTAAAAATATTGCATATTAGAAGCGTTTGGAAGTTCATAAGTTCTTTCTTTTTACTTTGCGTAAGATCGTTTTCCTAGGGATTAGACATATGTGCAACGCACACACCCACACCCACATATATGTATATACAGTATATATATATATAATATATATATATATATATATATATATATATATATATATATATATATATATATATATATAGTATATATATATAGTATATATATATATATATATATATATATATATATATATATATATATATATATATATATATATATATATATATATATATATATATATATATATATATATATATATATATATATATATATATATATATATATATATATATATATATATATATATATATAGATAGATAGATAGATAGATAGATAGATAGATAGATACACACTTAAATTCCACTTATAACCGTAATAGATGGGTAGAAGAAGAGGATCAGATAAAGAGTTCAGTCGGCCACAACTAATTCTTACCATGAGAGGCTTAAGTCTCTCGAGCGATCACCCCATTTCTGAAAACTGCAGCATACTCGTACACATCCTGACAGAGTTCTGTGAAAAAGCCCAGGATCTCCAGCCCTTACTAGGGACTCAGGGCTGTTCGGACAGGCAGTTAGGGATCAACTAGAACGACTGGTTGCGCTATGATATTCAGAATTTTATCTGTTGTAGTTGCCCTTTGGTATGATGGCAAGATCATGTAGCTTGCGACGTGGGTTCTCCTTCCTTGACTATCAATATGTTTTTCTTGGATAACAGTGTATTAGTAACAAAAATTTTCATTGTGTACAAACATGCAATTTTTTTTTATGAGTGTGACACCGGGACAGGCAAATACTGCCCTCATCAATAAAGGCCCGGGCACGAGAAAACACCAAGACGAAGGAAAAGAAAAAGCTTAAGGACAAGATAGAGATGAGGTAATGATACACAAAGGAAAACGACAGACAGAAAATCAAAGTACAGTGGACCCAGAGATACGGAGAAGTAGGCCCTGATATGACGATAGATCTGCTTTTTGAAGGCTGATAGGTCATAAGAATTAGGAAAGACAGAAGGAGGAAGAGAGTTCCAGAGTCTGTAGCTAGATGGGAAGCAGTCGCTGCACCGACCAATCCGCGAGCTACAAATCTCCACACAGTACATATAAAAATGCTATACAGTCTATGGGAATAAAGAGCATTTTAAAGGCACTTGAGATGGAGGCACTTGACTAAAAAAAGCTTTTTTATCCAAACTTTCACTTTAATAGTATTGGTTTTCGAAAGCTTTCTAAAAGTGAGATTAAGTCTGAACGCTAAAAAAAATGATGTCGTTGCTTTTGTAACGAAAGACTTATTTCTAGATGATAACACAAAGTTATAAATTTTGTATATGTTTGCCATACTACATGTATTGCTCGATTGATAAATATTTAGCATTGTATATTTTTTTTTTACACTGCTACAACTATTGTAATTATTAATATTGAAATTATTATTAACACAATTGTTTTGCATAATCTGAAAAGCTTTCCCGTGCCGGGAATCGAACCCGGGCCTCGCGGGTGAGAGCCGCGTATCCTAGCCACTAGACCACACGGGAAGATACATCATCATGAAAGTGACGAAGATTCTAAGAATTTACCTAATTTTTTGTGGGAATTAAATAACGAATGTGCTCTTAGGAATTATCAAATGTTTTTGAAGAATACATATAAGCTATGATTAGTATTTCACAACCAGTTATTGATAATTGCAAAGAATCCATTACCTTTTATTTACAAGACCTTGTTATATATTGGCATTTAAGTCTTTCTTTGCTGACGTTATATTATATATCCTATATAAGCTCTTATCCTAATCCCTTCATCAACCAAATCAAAAGTAATATGGTAGCTCATTTCTCCACAGCTAAAGATGGTAAAGCACTAACGTTTATAGCTGAGAAAAAAAACATTTTTAGGTAAAGAACACATAAGTTTAGTGATGTTTTCTGCATTCAGAGACTTTTTTTTTTTTTTTTTTACTATTTTTTGTTTGTTAAAATTGCACATAGCCATTCTTTTATGCGACCAAATTCTAATGTGTTATGTATGCATTTTTCATCTTATTGATTTCAGTATTCTTGAATGCCTTAAGTCTAGATTTAAGGAATAAATCTATTTTTTTTTATACTTTTAATCGGATATATTGTGATTATGCAGCATTTTTCTTACCTATAACTCATACTTGCATGGTGGTGCACCTTAAAGTTTGACCAACGCATTCACGGGGTATGACCCATGAATGCCAACCGCTCGACCTCTCCTTTAAAATACACTGAAGCGAATATGAAGTTTGCCTAACAGGCACTACTCCTTAAATTGCCAGTATTCATACTTGATAGGAATGAATGTACTACACACTAATGTCTGTACTTTTATTATTGTACTTCAGAATATTTAATTGTGGAATTGACAGCTTTGACTTAAGTGGAATGTTTCATCAATATTTACTATTTCAGCTAATGATAACGTTTGCTTTAAGATCAAAAGGGATGAAATGATACACTGTTATTATTATTATTATTAATATTATTATTATTATTATTATTATTATTATTATTATTATTATTTTTATTATTATTATTATTATTATTATTATTATTATTATTATTATTATTATTATTATTATTATTATTATTATTATTATTATTATTATTTGGCGTATTTGAAATTGTAAGATCTTTTTTTCTTTGCGAGTGGAATTTTTATTAATTAATTTTATTTATATCTTCTCCTTTTTTATATTGAGTTAATGTGGTGGTTTTAGTATTGCTCTGTAAATTTATTTTATTATATATTTTTTTTGCTTAATTCTAATTGTATAGTTTCTCCTCGGCCAAATTAACATTTCCTAAAAGTTTTTAAATTTTTGCTAATATATAACACTTATTTATTTACGTCTTCTTCTTTTTTATATTCATATAATGTGGTGGTTGCAAATTTTCTAGACGTATTTATTATGTTATTTATTTGGTTATTTTTTTAATTTGTTTACATCTCTGTGTTCAAATTTTCTACGGCCAAATTAACTTTCTTAAAAGTTTTAAATATTTTACTAATTTGTCTGGTTTTTTTTTATTCGGACATGGTATGTGGATAAAACTTTGAACTTTCTTAAAAGTTTTAAATATTTTACCAATTTGTCTGTTTTTTTTTTATACTGATATCGTATGCGGATAACACTTTGGTGTCTAATGAAATGAGATCGAGAGAATCAGTCTCTGAATAGATGACCTATTAATGCAAGTTTCCCTTTTTTAGTGACTATGGAGGTTCTTTTATGAATTTGCTTTGC
>JAXCGZ010010479.1:0-15000 GCA_037179515.1 Halocaridina rubra | reverse complement strand
ATTTTTTTTGTGGGAAGTAAAAAACGAGTGTGCATTTAAGAATTATCTAATGTCTTTGAAAAAAAAAAAAAAAAAAAAAAAAAAAAAAAAAAATATATATAATATATATATATATATATATATATATATATATATATATATATATATATATATATATATATATATATATATATATATATATAAGCTGTGCTTGATGTTTCACAATTAATGGTTAATAATTGCAAAGAATCCATTACCTATTATTTACAAGACTATGTTATATATTGGCCTTTAAGTCTTTATTTGCTGACGTTCTATTATATATCCTATATAGGCTCTTACCCTTATTCCTACATCAACCAAATCAAAAGTACTATGGTAGCTCATTTCTCAACAACTAAAGATGCTCTACAGCACTAACTTTTATATCTGAGAAAAAAAAAAAACATTTTTAGGTAAAGAACACATGTATAACTTTAGTGATTGCAAAATGTGTTCTGCCCTCAGATTTTTTTTTATTTTGTTTGTTAAAATTGCACATAGTCATTCTTTTATGCGACCAAATTCTAATGTGTTACGTATGCACTTTTCATTCTATTAATTTCAGTATTCTTGAATGCCTTAAGTCTAGATTTAAGACCTAAAACTATTTTTTTTTTTGTATGCTTTTACTCGGATATATTGTGGTTATGTAGTATTTTTCTTACCTGTAAATCATACTAGAATGGTGGTGCATCTTAAAGTTTGACCAATGCATTCACAGGGTATGACCCATGAATGCCAACCGCTCGACCTCTCCTTTAAAATACACTGAAGCGAATATGAAGTTTACCTAACATAAATGTACTTTAGAATATTTAAATGTGGAATTGGCAACTTTGACTATTAAGTGGAGAGTTTCATCAATATGTACTCTTTCAGATCGTGATAAAAAGTTGCTTTAAAATCTAAAAGGATGGAATAATATACTTTATTATTATTATTATTATTATTATTATTATTATTATTATTATTATTATTATTATTATTATTATTATTATTATTATTATTATTATTATTATTATTATTATTATTGTATTTATTATTATTGGTTAACGGGTGTGAGGGGGGTTGCCATGTGATGAAGAGGTGGGGGTAAACCAGCTGCGGCTGTCGGACCTCATTGTAGAATAGCCTTACTAGCCTACCTTGTGGGTGACCAAAGCAGATGGGGAGACGTGGCAACCCTTTATCCCCAGGAAGCTGAAAGGAGTGGTTGAGGTATGTGTGGATCGTGGTGAATGTGCATTTCCTGGCTCGGCCACCCCCCTTACAAGGGGGAATGAGGCATGTGTATATGTATGCATGTATTATTATTATTATTATTATTATTATTACTATTATTATTATTATTATTATTATTATTATTATTATTATTATTATTATTATTATTATTATTATTTAACGACTTTGAATTGTAAGGTTATTTTCTCTGTGAGTAGAATTTTTATTGATCAATTTTCATTTAATTTTTCTCCTTTTTTAATATTGAGTTCATGTGGTGGTTTTAGTATTGCTCTGCATAGTTATTTTATTGTATAATTTTATATATTTATTTTTTACTCCTAATTGTCCAGACTTTCCTCAGCCAAATATATTTATTTGTTTCCTCTCCTTTATTTTATTCAGGTTATCTAGTAATTGCAGATTTTTTTTACTTATTTAATATGGCTTTTTTTTATTTATTAGTTTACATCTCTCTTTAAACTTTCTACGGCCAGTTAACCTTTTGAAAAGCTTTAAATATTATATTAATATTTAAATAGTTTTTTTTATTCTATTTATAACGTCAATTTTTAATCTTGATATGTGGATAAAATCTTGGTGTCTTGTGAAATGAGATCGAGAGAATCTGTCTTAACTTTTTTTTTTTTAAGAGTGTGACACCGGGACAGGCGGAAACTGCCCTCATCAATAAAGGCCCGGGCACGAGAAAATACCAAGACAAAGGAAAGGAAAAAGGTTAAGGGCAAGGCAGAGATGAGGTAATGTCACACAAAGGAAAACGACAGACAGAAAAAAACAGTCAAAGTACAGAGGACCCAGAGATAAGGAGGACTAGGCTCTGAGATGACGATAGATCTGCTTTTTGAAGGATGAAAGGTCATAAAAATTAGGAAAGACAGAAGGAGGAAGAGAGTTCCAGAGTCTTGAGGTAGATGGGAAGAAGCAGTCGCTGCACCGACCAATCCGCAAGCTACAAATCTCCACACAGTACCTGTGAGATGAGGCCGCTTGGCGAGTGTTACGCGGCCTCGGCAGTGGAGGAAGGATGCAACTCGCCAACTCATCAGAGCAGCGATGGAAGTAGTAGCGATAGAAAAGCGAAAGGGAAGATACCTTACGGCGAAGAGAGAGATAATCCAGGTTAGAAGTAAGAGAAGGATCATTAATGAGTCTGACTGCCGTAGATTCAACCCAATCAAGGAGATAAGTAAAGGAAGAAGCACCCCAGATGTGTGAGCAGTATTTTAAGCAGGGGCGGATAAGACCTTTGTAAATTTTAAGTAACTGCAATGAGGAAAAGTAATAATGACGAAAACGAAACAAAGCCCCCAATTTTTTGGATGAAGATTTAGAAATTTAGATTATGTGATTCCTCCAAGACAAGTTAGAGGCTATATGGATTCATAATTTATTGATAGAGTTAAGAGGGTAAATTTCATTAGTTTCGAAGACAATAGGGTTATCAGGAGGAGAAGAAGATAAAGAGATAGCCAGAAACTGTGTCTTGGAGGCACTGAATTTAACTAAATTTTGAGTGCCCCATTCAGATACTCTTTGCAAATCGGAGTTAAGAGTAGAAGAAAGTGATACGAGATTGATTACTAGTAACAGATGAAGGTTGTGAAGAAAAGGCAGAGGAAAAGCGAATGGTAGAATCATCAGCAAAGGCATGAAGAAGAGAGGAAGATGGGTATTGTAGAAGATCATTGATGAAGAGAAGGAAGAGAGTAGGTGAAAGAACAGAGCCCTGTGGAACACCAATGGTAACAGAGAAAGGGCTAGATGTCACTCCATCAACAACTACAGATATAGAAGGTCGGTAAGAAAACTGGAAATCAGAGAACAGAAAGAAGGGGTAAAGCCATAGGCAGGGAGTTTGGCCAACAGAGCCTTGTGCCAGACTCTGTCAAAAGCCTTAGAGATATCAAGGGCGACGACAAAGGATTCCCCGTAGTTCCTCAGAGAAGATGACCATACATGAGTAAGATAGGACAGGAGATCACCAGTGGATCTTGCCATGCGGAAGCCGTACTGGTGATCGAAGATAAGTGAGTTAGATTCTAGGCGTTTCAAGAAGTGAGCATTGAGCAAAATTTCAAAAACTTTAGCAATAGAGGAGGTTAGAGCAATAGGTCGGTAGTTATAAGGAATAGAGCAGTCACCCTTCTTAGGAACAGGTTGAACTAGAGCATGCTTCCAAGATGAGGGATAGATACTGGTTGATAGAATGAGGCGAAAAAGACGGCAAAACACAGGAGCCAGTTCATCTGCAAACTCCTTAAGGAACCTTGCAGGGAAACCATCGGGACCAGATGCCTTGTTCGTCTTTAGCAAGCGAAGAACCTTATGAACTTTGCGTGAAGAAAGGATAAGGGACGGCATAGGGTTAGAGAGGGGAAAAGACTGATGAACAGGTGTGCTTGAATCGTTTTTAGAAGAGTTGGCAGAAAAATGAGAGCCAAAGAGAGTGGCTTTGTCAGTGGGAGAGCAAGCTATTGAACCATTAGAACGAATGAGAGGGGGGAAAGCTTGAGTTACAAGAGTTTTTGGAGAGGTTTTTGGCTAAGGACCAAAAGCATTTGTCAGAGGGAGAGGAGTTAAGGTCATCAACTTTCCTTCTTATAAAGGAAGCCGCAGACCTTCGAATCTGAGCAGTACAGTGATTCCTAGCTAGAATAAAAGCAGAGCGAGTTAAATTGGAAGGAGAGGCTTAGTAAGATCGGTGAGCCTGATTCCTAGCCTGGATAGCCATAGAGCAGGCACGGTCAAACCAAGGTTTAGGGGGAGGGAAAGTTTTTGTAGACGAGGAGATGTACGCCTCCATTCCTGCGGTCACGATCTCGGCAACTTTTAGAGCTACCTGATCAGGGTTGCGGGAGCGAAAGCAGTAGTCATCCCATGGAAAGTCAAAGAGAAAGTTATGCAAATTTTCTTATTGGGTTCGCTCGAAGTGCCAAAGGCGGCGCTGAGTAGGAGGGATTGGTGGAGGGGGAGCGAAAATGGAAGAGACAGAGATCATAGAGTGGTCAGATTTACCAAGAGGGGAAAGCACAGAATAAGAGTAGTTTGAAGGGTTTGAAGTAAAAAATAGGTCAAGAGTGTTTGCAGCATGTTCGTGACGATCAGGAGCGCGAGTAGGATGTTTGATCATTTGCTCCAGATCGTGAGTAATAGAGAAAGCAAGGGCCTCGCTTCCTCTCACATCAGTGTGAGAAGAACGAAGCCACTCACTGTGGTGTACATTGAAGTCTCCAATGTAGAGAACTTCAGCATGTGGATGAGAAGATAGCAAGAATTCATGGCACGAGGAGAGATATTCAAAGAAAGACACAAACTCGGTGGAGTTTTGAGAACAGTAGTAGAAGCAAAGGATGATAGTGGTAGTGGAGAGATAGACTTTTAGCCAGAGAACATCAAAGTCAGGAGATTCAAGGACCATGAGCCTCACAGTAGGAGTGTTAGTGTTGCAGTATGCACAGACCCCACCTTTGTAACGAAAACGAGTATACAGATTATAGTGAGAGATTTGGAATGGGACAGTGGAAGCATGTATAGACAGCTGGGTTTCAGATAGGAAGAGTAGGTTAGGGAGGAAAGTGCCCAAGTTCTGTTCCACAGACGAAAGATTAGAGTTCAGCCCACGAATGTTTGAATATTGAAGAGTGAAGGAAGCAGATCTATTGGGAGGTGCAAGGTTAAGAGCAGAACCATTACTACCGCCAGGCGTGTCTGCCCTCAAGCCAATGGTGGAGTCAACACGATCCCCGGAGATTCCTCGCACCCCACTATGCCGGGTACTGGGGGCCATTAGTTGTGACCCTTCCATAAATAATAACAAATGTGAGGAAAAGGAAAGTAAAGGACTTGTCAAATGTAATGGAATAGCAAGAGATATGTAATGAATACGCCAGAATATTCAGTGTAGAAGTAGGCATGAGGATAGAACCGTCCTGAAGGAAGACTCAACCTGGAACTGTCTGGACCAGTCCTAGTTGCATCCTAATACTTCAATCGTAGTCTTTCAACGGGCGGTTGGTGCCATGGCCAACCTACTAATCATATAAAATCTCATATAAAATCACTAGATGACCTATTAAATTAATGCAAGTTTTCCCTTTTGTTTCCAACCATGGATGTTCTTATGGGAATTTGCTTTGCATAGATTAGTATATACACTTTTATTTTCTCACAATATATATATATATATATATATATATATATATATATATATATATATATATATATATATATATATATATATATATATATATATATATATATATATATATATATATATATATATATATATAAGTACAGACTGTTAGCATACAGCACTAAATAGTAAGGAAGCCCATCAGTGAAACAAAACTTATAAAACAATGCTATATTTCGGATCCTAACTGAATCCCTTCTCAAGCACAAGCTTGAGACGGGATCCAGTTAGGATCCGAAATATAGCATTGTTTTATAAGTTTTGTTTCACTGATGGGCTTCGTTACTATATATATATATATATATATATATATATATATATATATATATATATATATATATAGAGAGAGAGAGAGAGAGAGAGAGGCTTCTGAGATCGTGGATATATAGTTTTGCATCAACAAGTTTTATCATTGTAGTCAATTTAGTTGTAACTTTTGATTTTTATATGTGAATATTTTTTTTACTCTATAATAGGAACTTGGTTTGCTTATGTGCCTAATTGGGATGAAAACTACTTCCCGTGCCGGGAATCGAACCCGGGCCTCGCGGGTGAGAGCCGCGTATCCTAGCCACTAGACCACACGGGAGGATACATCCTTTCTAAAGTGAAGAGAAATTCAGTAATCTTCACAATTCATATGTAATTAGAATACTGTTCAGAGTAAAATTGAAGATACACTGCAAACTCAATAACGTGAAGAAAAATTTACGAATCTTATCGTTATTTATGTCATGAAATATTTTTTAGATTGAAGTTTAACCGGAAGCACCGTAATATATATATATATATATATATATATATATATATATATATATATATATATATATATATATATATTATATATATGTATATATTATATATATATATATATATATATATATATATATATATATATATATATATATATATATATATATATATATATATATATATATATATATATATATATGTATATATATATATATATGTATATATTATATATATATATATATATATATATATATATATATATATATATATATATATATATATATATATATATATATATATATATATATATATATATATATATATATATATATATATATATATATATATATATATATATATATATATATATGTGTGAAAACATGAATAATTTTTTTTTTTTTTTTTTTACCCCGACCGGGACTCGAACCTAAGACTTATGATTACTAAGTCAAGGCGCTACCACTACACCACAGAAGGTTAAAAGGAACCCAACCTTATAGCTTATATCTGCTATACTTAGGAATGAACGCATTCTATCTGAATGCCACTATGTTCATATTACAGATTCCCCAACCTCACTCGTGGCTTCATTTTAGCATTTAATTCAATTCCCAATCTCATTCGGGCATGAAATATCAAATAAGCACATTACATATGTGAAAACATGAATAATTTTTTACCCCGACCGGGACTCGAACCTAAGACTTATGATTACTAAGTCAAGGCGCTACCACTACACCACAGAAGGTTAAAAGGAACCCAACCTTATAGCTTATATCTGCTATACTTAGGAATGAACGCATTCTATCTGAATACCACTATGTTCATATTACAGATTCCCCAACCTCACTCGTGGCTTCATTTTAGCATTTAATTCAATTCCCAATCTCATTCGGGCATGAAATATCAAATAAGCACATTACATATGTGAAAACATGAATAATTTTTTACCCCGACCGGGACTCGAACCTAAGACTTATGATTACTAAGTCAAGGCGCTACCACTACACCACAGAAGGTTAAAAGGAACCCAACCTTATAGCTTATATCTGCTATACTTAGGAATGAACGCATTCTATCTGAATGCCACTATGTTCATATTACAGATTCCCCAACCTCACTCGTGGCGTCATTTTAGCATTTAATTCAATTCCCAATCTCATTCGGGCATGAAATATCAAATAAGCACATTACATATGTGAAAACATGAATAATTTTTTACCCCGACCGGGACTCGAACCTAAGACTTATGATTACTAAGTCAAGGCGCTACCACTACACCACAGAAGGTTAAAAGGAACCCAACCTTATAGCTTATATCTGCTATACTTAGGAATGAACGCATTCTATCTGAATGCCACTATGTTCATATTACAGATTCCCCAACCTCACTCGTGGCTTCATTTTAGCATTTAATTCAATTCCCAATCTCATTCGGGCATGAAATATCAAATAAGCACATTACATATGTGAAAACATGAATAATTTTTTACTCCGACCGGGACTCGAACCTAAGACTTATGATTACTAAGTCAAGGCGCTACCACTACACCACAGAAGGTTAAAAGGAACCCAACCTTATAGCTTATATCTGCTATACTTAGGAATGAACGCATTCTATCTGAATGCCACTATGTTCATATTACAGATTCCCCAACCTCACTCGTGGCTTCATTTTAGCATTTAATTCAATTCCCAATCTCATTCGGGCATGAAATATCAAATAAGCACATTACATATGTGAAAACATGAATAATTTTTTACCCCGACCGGGACTCGAACCTAAGACTTATGATTACTAAGTCAAGGCGCTACCACTACACCACAGAAGGTTAAAAGGAACCCAACCTTATAGCTTATATCTGCTATACTTAGGAATGAACGCATTCTATCTGAATGCCACTATGTTCATATTACAGATTCCCCAACCTCACTCGTGGCTTCATTTTAGCATTTAATTCAATTCCCAATCTCATTCGGGCATGAAATATCAAATAAGCACATTACATATGTGAAAACATGAATAATTTTTTACCCCGACCGGGACTCGAACCTAAGACTTATGATTACTAAGTCAAGGCGCTACCACTACACCACAGAAGGTTAAAAGGAACCCAACCTTATAGCTTATATCTGCTATACTTAGGAATGAACGCATTCTATCTGAATGCCACTATGTTCATATTACAGATTCCCCAACCTCACTCGTGGCTTCATTTTAGCATTTAATTCAATTCCCAATCTCATTCGGGCATGAAATATCAAATAAGCACATTACATATGTGAAAACATGAATAATTTTTTACCCCGACCGGGACTCGAACCTAAGACTTATGATTACTAAGTCAAGGCGCTACCACTACACCACAGAAGGTTAAAAGGAACCCAACCTTATAGCTTATATCTGCTATACTTAGGAATGAACGCATTCTATCTGAATGCCACTATGTTCATATTACAGATTCCCCAACCTCACTCGTGGCTTCATTTTAGCATTTAATTCAATTCCCAATCTCATTCGGGCATGAAATATCAAATAAGCACATTACATATGTGAAAACATGAATAATTTTTTACCCCGACCGGGACTCGAACCTAAGACTTATGATTACTAAGTCAAGGCGCTACCACTACACCACAGAAGGTTAAAAGGAACCCAACCTTATAGCTTATATCTGCTATACTTAGGAATGAACGCATTCTATCTGAATGCCACTATGTTCATATTACAGATTCCCCAACCTCACTCGTGGCTTCATTTTAGCATTTAATTCAATTCCCAATCTCATTCGGGCATGAAATATCAAATAAGCACATTACATATGTGAAAACATGAATAATTTTTTACCCCGACCGGGACTCGAACCTAAGACTTATGATTACTAAGTCAAGGCGCTACCACTACACCACAGAAGGTTAAAAGGAACCCAACCTTATAGCTTATATCTGCTATACTTAGGAATGAACGCATTCTATCTGAATGCCACTATGTTCATATTACAGATTCCCCAACCTCACTCGTGGCTTCATTTTAGCATTTAATTCAATTCCCAATC
Organism: Halocaridina rubra; assembly: GCA_037179515.1. NCBI lineage: Eukaryota > Metazoa > Arthropoda > Malacostraca > Decapoda > Atyidae > Halocaridina > Halocaridina rubra. Next base: position 5,733 of record JAXCGZ010010479.1, on the reverse strand, counting down.
TCATTCGGGCATGAAATATCAAATAAGCACATTACATATGTGAAAACATGAATAATTTTTTACCCCGACCGGGACTCGAACCTAAGACTTATGATTACTAAGTCAAGGCGCTACCACTACACCACAGAAGGTTAAAAGGAACCCAACCTTATAGCTTATATCTGCTATACTTAGGAATGAACGCATTCTATCTGAATGCCACTATGTTCATATTACAGATTCCCCAACCTCACTCGTGGCTTCATTTTAGCATTTAATTCAATTCCCAATCTCATTCGGGCATGAAATATCAAATAAGCACATTACATATGTGAAAACATGAGTAATTTTTTACCCCGACCGGGACTCGAACCTAAGACTTATGATTACTAAGTCAAGGCGCTACCACTACACCACAGAAGGTTAAAAGGAACCCAACCTTATAGCTTATATCTGCTATACTTAGGAATGAACGCATTCTATCTGAATGCCACTATGTTCATATTACAGATTCCCCAACCTCACTCGTGGCTTCATTTTAGCATTTAATTCAATTCCCAATCTCATTCGGGCATGAAATATCAAATAAGCACATTACATATGTGAAAACATGAATAATTTTTTACCCCGACCGGGACTCGAACCTAAGACTTATGATTACTAAGTCAAGGCGCTACCACTACACCACAGAAGGTTAAAAGGAACCCAACCTTATAGCTTATATCTGCTATACTTAGGAATGAACGCATTCTATCTGAATGCCACTATGTTCATATTACAGATTCCCCAACCTCACTCGTGGCTTCATTTTAGCATTTAATTCAATTCCCAATCTCATTCGGGCATGAAATATCAAATAAGCACATTACATATGTGAAAACATGAATAATTTTTTACCCCGACCGGGACTCGAACCTAAGACTTATGATTACTAAGTCAAGGCGCTACCACTACACCACAGAAGGTTAAAAGGAACCCAACCTTATAGCTTATATCTGCTATACTTAGGAATGAACGCATTCTATCTGAATGCCACTATGTTCATATTACAGATTCCCCAACCTCACTCGTGGCTTCATTTTAGCATTTAATTCAATTCCCAATCTCATTCGGGCATGAAATATCAAATAAGCACATTACATATGTGAAAACATGAATAATTTTTTACCCCGACCGGGACTCGAACCTAAGACTTATGATTACTAAGTCAAGGCGCTACCACTACACCACAGAAGGTTAAAAGGAACCCAACCTTATAGCTTATATCTGCTATACTTAGGAATGAACGCATTCTATCTGAATGCCACTATGTTCATATTACAGATTCCCCAACCTCACTCGTGGCTTCATTTTAGCATTTAATTCAATTCCCAATCTCATTCGGGCATGAAATATCAAATAAGCACATTACATATGTGAAAACATGAATAATTTTTTACCCCGACCGGGACTCGAACCTAAGACTTATGATTACTAAGTCAAGGCGCTACCACTACACCACAGAAGGTTAAAAGGAACCCAACCTTATAGCTTATATCTGCTATACTTAGGAATGAACGCATTCTATCTGAATGCCACTATGTTCATATTACAGATTCCCCAACCTCACTCGTGGCTTCATTTTAGCATTTAATTCAATTCCCAATCTCATTCGGGCATGAAATATCAAATAAGCACATTACATATGTGAAAACATGAATAATTTTTTACCCCGACCGGGACTCGAACCTAAGACTTATGATTACTAAGTCAAGGCGCTACCACTACACCACAGAAGGTTAAAAGGAACCCAACCTTATAGCTTATATCTGCTATACTTAGGAATGAACGCATTCTATCTGAATGCCACTATGTTCATATTACAGATTCCCCAACCTCACTCGTGGCTTCATTTTAGCATTTAATTCAATTCCCAATCTCATTCGGGCATGAAATATCAAATAAGCACATTACATATGTGAAAACATGAATAATTTTTTACCCCGACCGGGACTCGAACCTAAGACTTATGATTACTAAGTCAAGGCGCTACCACTACACCACAGAAGGTTAAAAGGAACCCAACCTTATAGCTTATATCTGCTATACTTAGGAATGAACGCATTCTATCTGAATGCCACTATGTTCATATTACAGATTCCCCAACCTCACTCGTGGCTTCATTTTAGCATTTAATTCAATTCCCAATCTCATTCGGGCATGAAATATCAAATAAGCACATTACATATGTGAAAACATGAATAATGTTTTACCCCGACCGGGACTCGAACCTAAGACTTATGATTACTAAGTCAAGGCGCTACCACTACACCACAGAAGGTTAAAAGGAACCCAACCTTATAGCTTATATCTGCTATACTTAGGAATGAACGCATTCTATCTGAATGCCACTATGTTCATATTACAGATTCCCCAACCTCACTCGTGGCTTCATTTTAGCATTTAATTCAATTCCCAATCTCATTCGGGCATGAAATATCAAATAAGCACATTACATATGTGAAAACATGAATAATTTTTTACCCCGACCGGGACTCGAACCTAAGACTTATGATTACTAAGTCAAGGCGCTACCACTACACCACAGAAGGTTAAAAGGAACCCAACCTTATAGCTTATATCTGCTATACTTAGGAATGAACGCATTCTATCTGAATGCCACTATGTTCATATTACAGATTCCCCAACCTCACTCGTGGCTTCATTTTAGCATTTAATTCAATTCCCAATCTCATTCGGGCATGAAATATCAAATAAGCACATTACATATGTGAAAACATGAATAATTTTTTACCCCGACCGGGACTCGAACCTAAGACTTATGATTACTAAGTCAAGGCGCTACCACTACACCACAGAAGGTTAAAAGGAACCCAACCTTATAGCTTATATCTGCTATACTTAGGAATGAACGCATTCTATCTGAATGCCACTATGTTCATATTACAGATTCCCCAACCTCACTCGTGGCTTCATTTTAGCATTTAATTCAATTCCCAATCTCATTCGGGCATGAAATATCAAATAAGCACATTACATATGTGAAAACATGAATAATTTTTTACCCCGACCGGGACTCGAACCTAAGACTTATGATTACTAAGTCAAGGCGCTACCACTACACCACAGAAGGTTAAAAGGAACCCAACCTTATAGCTTATATCTGCTATACTTAGGAATGAACGCATTCTATCTGAATGCCACTATGTTCATATTACAGATTCCCCAACCTCACTCGTGGCTTCATTTTAGCATTTAATTCAATTCCCAATCTCATTCGGGCATGAAATATCAAATAAGCACATTACATATGTGAAAACATGAATAATTTTTTACCCCGACCGGGACTCGAACCTAAGACTTATGATTACTAAGTCAAGGCGCTACCACTACACCACAGAAGGTTAAAAGGAACCCAACCTTATAGCTTATATCTGCTATACTTAGGAATGAACGCATTCTATCTGAATGCCACTATGTTCATATTACAGATTCCCCAACCTCACTCGTGGCTTCATTTTAGCATTTAATTCAATTCCCAATCTCATTCGGGCATGAAATATCAAATAAGCACATTACATATGTGAAAACATGAATAATTTTTTACCCCGACCGGGACTCGAACCTAAGACTTATGATTACTAAGTCAAGGCGCTACCACTACACCACAGAAGGTTAAAAGGAACCCAACCTTATAGCTTATATCTGCTATACTTAGGAATGAACGCATTCTATCTGAATGCCACTATGTTCATATTACAGATTCCCCAACCTCACTCGTGGCTTCATTTTAGCATTTAATTCAATTCCCAATCTCATTCGGGCATGAAATATCAAATAAGCACATTACATATGTGAAAACATGAATAATTTTTTACCCCGACCGGGACTCGAACCTAAGACTTATGATTACTAAGTCAAGGCGCTACCACTACACCACAGAAGGTTAAAAGGAACCCAACCTTATAGCTTATATCTGCTATACTTAGGAATGAACGCATTCTATCTGAATGCCACTATGTTCATATTACAGATTCCCCAACCTCACTCGTGGCTTCATTTTAGCATTTAATTCAATTCCCAATCTCATTCGGGCATGAAATATCAAATAAGCACATTACATATGTGAAAACATGAATAATTTTTTACCCCGACCGGGACTCGAACCTAGGACTTATGATTACTAAGTCAAGGCGCTACCACTACACCACAGAAGGTTAAAAGGAACCCAACCTTATAGCTTATATCTGCTATACTTGGGAATGAACGCATTCTAACTGAATGCCACTATGTTCATTTTACAGATTCCCCAACCTCACTCGTGGCTTCATTTTAGCATTTAATTCAATTCCCAATCTCATTCGGGCATGAAATATCAAATAAGCACATTACATATGTGAAAACATGAATAATTTTTTTTACCCCGACCGGGACTCGAACCTAGGACTTATGATTACTAAGTCAAGGCGCTACCACTACACCACAGAAGGTTAAAAGGAACCCAACCTTATATTCATGTTTTCACATATGTAATGTGCTTATTTGATATTTCATGCCCGAATGAGATTGGGAATTGAATTAAATGCTAAAATGAAGCCACGAGTGAGGTTGGGGAATCTGTAAAATGAACATAGTGGCATTCAGTTAGAATGCGTTCATTCCCAAGTATAGCAGATATAAGCTATAAGGTTGGGTTCCTTTTAACCTTCTGTGGTGTAGTGGTAGCGCCTTGACTTAGTAATCATAAGTCCTAGGTTCGAGTCCCGGTCGGGGTAAAAAAATTATTCATGTTTTCACATATGTAATGTGCTTATTTGATATTTCATGCCCGTGTCGTATGACTTCCGGAGCGGAAACGGTTGGTCGAGGGCACGGATATTTTATTACAATGTTTGTAGAAAGTGCCAAGGAAATATATGACCGGAACCGTGAGACTTATGGACCTGGCATCGAGAAGGGCGAGAAAGGACAGGAAGTTAGCCATTTCCTAAACCACAACATACATAAACTTGTGTTTCGTACGAAGGAACCTGCCCAGGAGAAATGCCCAATAACTTCTCCCCGGAAGTAGGTGGGATTCCACTTTGAACCTGGCGCTGATTTGCTAGGATTAGTTCTGACTGATTTCATTGGAGAATTGGATGTTAAGCCACGCCCTGCCCCTGGGGGTATTTAAAGAGCCACCCAGGGCAGAGACAGTTAGTTAGCAGTTTGCCAGGGGCACGAATAGATCATAGACTGTGAAGTCATAGGGTGGGGGCCATTGGGCCATTGGGCCATGTGAGGCATAGGGGCATTGAAGCGTCGGATGTGTTGTACTCTAGAATAAATATAATTAAAGGAACTACTGCTTGTCCATTCTTGCCTTGTGACCACGTTACCTTAATTGTCCATTCTTACCTTGTACCCTTCAGGTACTAGCATTTATTAACTTGTGACCACGCTACCATAATTATAAGTAACTATAAACGTAGGAGGAAAAGCCCTACGTCAGTGGTGTCATTAGAAGGGGATAATCATAAAAGCCTTACGTCAGTAACCCAGTCATCTTATAAAGTGTGAGTTCAAGTGGAAGTCTAAAACTCATACGTCAGCGGTGGCTTGCGGCGGAATAGCCAAAAGCTATACGTCAGTGGCGGCATACGCTGGGATAGAAGAAACCACTACGTCAGTGGTGGCAGTGCGGTACGGATCATCACGCCTGGAATACATACAAAGAGACTCTCATATCAGAAGAAACCAGTGCAAAGAAAA
>JAXCGZ010010478.1:25000-29377 GCA_037179515.1 Halocaridina rubra | reverse complement strand
CTACTTCCAGTAATAAAAATAATATTTTGATTATAAATATTAGTTCCGTTAGTAACCGTATATACAGTAGTTTAGCTAAATCATGTGATTATGTATCACCTCATAACATCCTAATATCTATTATATACGACTACTCTCAATTTATCGGACGACATTGCTTTATTATAAAGCCAAATTCTTAAAGTTATTATTTAACCATTGGCTGTTCCCCTCTAAGTGTGTACACCTTGAGCTCTCTGGTAAGACAGATGTCACTGAATCAGAGGAGACTGTTGCCCTCGTTGGTTTGTCCTGGCCTTTATAACACGCGTTGTTAGGCTTCAGACATGAATTGATATTACAACAACGAAACTCCATTACGTAGATTATGAAATTGTATTGATGTACAGAGCTTCAGGACAGCCCTATGCATACGTGTTGTTGTTCCTGAGCTCAAGGTACAGTTGGATCTACTAATTTGTATTATTTTTATATAAGAGCCATATTCCCCCTAGTAAGGAGGGTGGCTGAGTCAAAGCAAAATACTTTACCTCTTTGCTCAGTCCCTCGGTCCGCCCCATGTAGTCGAATAATAACCTGCTATATTTATCCCATTGCGAACGTATTATGCCTGCCTACTACAGCGAAATTCTTTTACATAGATTGGATTCCTTGAGATGCAGAGCGAGCATCAGGACAGGCCTATTCTCATGGGTTAGTTCATGATACATTTAAATGAACAAACAACTTGCCCTAGCTGGCACTAGGCGGTGATGAAATGAATTTTTTTTTTCCACGGAATGGGAGGGAGGGAGAGTCTCGAAGTTGGGGTTCTTTGGAATGGCTTATTGAACCTCTAACCAATTAAGGTGTTAAATATTAGATAAGAATAATGTACGAAAATTGAATAAAGTTCCTTTGAAGAGAGAGAGAGAGAGGATTTGAATGTTTCATGAAAATAATGTGCATAGAATAAAAAAAGCTAATCTGAAGGAGAGAGAGAGAGAGAGAGAGAGAGAGAGAGAGAGAGAGAGAGAGAGAGAGAGAGAGAGAGAGACATGGCATGTTACTAATCTTGAGATGGATTTGTCTGCTTTACTTATGCATAGAAATTTCATCTTGATTGATAAGCAAAGCATAAACTTTGACCTTAGGCACGACGCCTCTCTCTCTCTCTCTCTCTCTCTCTCTCTCTCTCTCTCTCTCTCTCTCTCTCTCTCTCTCCTCTCTCTCTCTCTCTCTGTATATATATATAATATACATATATATATATATATATATATATATATATATATATATATATATATATATATATATATATATATATATATATATATACAATGGAGAACTAGCATTTGTGTGTGTGTATATTATATTATATATATATATATATATATATATATATATATATATATATATATATATATATATATATATATATATATATATATATATATATATATATAGGTCTGTCCAGGACAGTTCGATGTTAAGTCTTCCTTCAGTTACAGTTCTTTTTCTATGCCTACAGCTACACTGAATATTCTTGGATATTCATCACACATCTTTTATCCCTTCACATCTGACAAGTCATTACACTCTCCATATCTGTTTCTCTTTATGTATTCTTCGTGCCCAGGCCCGATGAGGGCTGTTTTATTTTTTTTAAAAATTTATGGCCCGTCCTGGTGTCACAATCATAAAAAAAAATAAACTTCTTTTATAGTCTCATTCTCTCGCTATAGCCTAGTCATTACCGGCTTGTATTAATATTATTATTACTATTAATTTTTATATAATTTATTTTTATTTCTTTATATTGACGTTCTGCATCGCCCACAATGATTTGCTGTAATTTTTTTGATTTTTTTTTTCGTAATGTTACTTTTTTATTTATTTATTTATTGTTTTTTGCTTTCGACAGGTTTTTTTTTTTTACTTTAATGAATAATAGTCACCGGAACCAGTGGAGACGACTAGTGAAGAGATGCGACCCCATATGAAAATGGGAACGCAAATAGAAGAAGAAGAAGAAGAAGTCTCGTTGTTTTAAAGACGATTGGAAGAGAGATTTTGGCCCGATTTCTTAAACAGTGTAAACCTAGGATACCATATTGTTAGTTAGCTAGACACACAATTGGATATCATAAACGCATCTGATGCGGTTCTGTGTATGGCTAGGATCCCTACATGGGGGGCTAGGACACAAACCCGCGTCAGATGCGATTATGAAATCCATTTGTGTGTTTAGCTAACAATATGGTATCCTAGGTTTACACTGTTCAAGAAATCGGGCCTTTGTTTTACAGTTCATTTATAGTATCTACCATAGTCACCGTGGCTCAAGCGGTAGCATCCGCGACTCTTAGGCGTTAGGTCGAGGGTTCGCCCCCCGTCACGGTCTGAGGTTAGCAAGGAAATGCACTCTGGGTAACGATTACATCTGCCAAAACAAGTCCTTCCCAAGAAGGCAACCGTCCTTGCCCTTAGTAGAAAAGGGAGTCCGTGACGTAAAACCGGAACTTATAGTATATACCATCCTTGGTATGTCGTTTGAGATGGTTCAATTCAGACTAGTCTCTTCATTTCGTGCTTGTGGGATTTGTCGTGTCGTTTTTTTTTTTTTTTTTTTCTTTTTCCCTCGTGTCTTATATTCTTATCCCGTTTTGTTTGTCTCAGATTGTCAGATCACAGTTTTATTTTATACTCTCTAGATATTAGACTTGTCGTTTCAGATGAATTTTTATGAGTTTTGCTGTTTCTGTCCTTGTCGTTTTTCATTGTTCATGACAGAATTTTTGGTTTGGATTGCACTGTCCAACAATGTAGCTTCATGTCATTATTTCTAGTTCATATAATTCCATGAGAACCTTGTCTTCTGTATCGCATTCAAACTTTCTCGTTTCCTGTAGTAGATAACAGCTAGTTATTACTTGCATGGTTCAGTTTGATAGTCCTTTCCAACCCTTTCATTCCAAATAGTTTTTTTTCATACCGTAGTTTCCAACCTTCTCGTTTTAAGATAGTTTGTGCCTGCTTTGTTGTTTTAGATTGTTCATTAAATTCTTGTTTTGGACTGTGCGATCTGGCCTCCTTTTTTAAGCCATTCCAGCATTTTCGGGTCAGATTGTTCATTCCACGTTTGTTTTGTGAGGTAACCCTTTCTAGCAGTTCTATTGGCAGTTTGTTTCATTGTTGAAGTTCCACTTAACCCAACCAGCGCTGTCGATTCAGATGGTAGTTAGCCTTGTCTTTTCAATTAATCTGTTCTAGTTTTTGTTTTTTTGATAGTCTTTTCGAGCTTGTTGCATTTGATAGTCCAGTCCACTTTTCAGGTTATCCATTCCAGCTCAATCGTTTCATCATGTCAAGCCCAGCCTTGGCTTTTCAGACAGTCATTAACTTTGTCGTTTCAAGTAGTCCATACCAGCCTTGGCTTTGTGGATAGTCATTTCCAGCCTTTTTCCAGATAATTCAATCCAGTAATGTTTTAGATAGACAGTTCAACTGGTCATTTCAGCTATTCCAGTTTACCACGGTTCATATTGTCTGTTGCTGGTTTGCCCTTTCAGTTAGAGTCCATTCCAGGAGTATGTTAGATATTCTATTCCATCCAAACTCTTTAAATTATTTTTCTCCTGCCATGTCGTTTTAGACACTTCATTTCAACCTGAAATCTTCAGATGAAGTTTTTTTTTCAATCATATCTACTCATATGGATCATTTCTCATCCTAACTTCATAGATTCCTAACCTCTCCTCACTTTTATTCTTCCCCCCACCATATCATAATCTTCCCCTCCCCCCCCCGCCTTAGCCTTTTCCTGGCGTTACAACCTGCCGCATTTTTGTGGTAAATCAATTCCTTCCTCTCAGGTTTCTCAATAACTTCCCCCCCCCCTTTTCCTCACTTCTCCTCACCATTCTCTTATCTGCATCTGCTCCCTCCCCTTCTCCTTCAGCCACCACCACCATCCACTTCCTTTTCTTTTCTGTAACATTTAAGTCATTCATTGAGATTAGTTCCCTTCTCTTTGTGCGTGTGTGGGTGTGTGTGTGGCTGCTTTCAGTTACTTTCTGTACGTGTGAGAGGGAGGTCATGTACCTGCTGTGAAAGTGACCTTGATATTTTTATACAGTTTTTCGGTAATATGTCATGTCGTAATTTGGAGAGCGTTCTCTTTATGGAGAGTTTAGTCGTATTATACCAAGTTTCACGTATTGAAATATTTACGCTTTACATTTGACTTATAAATTCTGGAGTTATTGAAAATGACTACTATTAATGTCGTTTTATAATATTCAAAATATTTTACTTTTGATATCTACGAACTTGTTTTTTATAATGTATTTGTTCCAAGTCATCTTTAGACAGAGCCTTAACTTCGAAAATAAATGT
>JAXCGZ010010478.1:5000-10000 GCA_037179515.1 Halocaridina rubra | reverse complement strand
ACACACACATATATATCATCTTGGTATTTCCTTCATTTGCCCTCTGGCCGTGCTTCAGACAAGAGTTACATCTTAATGATTATTTTCCTATATTTAGCTGTTATTTCAATGCCAAATAGAATCTGTAATGATTGCAGCGTCCTTGTTATGCAGGTGACAGTTTTGTACTTAGCTGCTATCACGAGTGATGGCACTGGATGGCACCTATTTTAGGAAGGTATATTGGTGCCATTTTATGATTGTATAATCATAATTGTAATAATAGTAATAATAATAAAAGTAATAATAATAATGATAATAATTATTATATTTTTATAATAATAATGATAATTATTATTATTATTCCCCCTTAGGGAGGGGGTGAGAATACTTCCTCTGTGTTCCCCTGCTTGTCGTAAAAGTCGACTAAATGGGCAGAGCGAGGGGACTGGGAATCCTCCCTTTGTATTTACTTCCCACAAAAGATCAAAGTATTGTCTTTGACTTAGCCATCCCTCTTATAAGGGGGATTTTGGCTATGGTATATGAAAAAAATATTATTATTATTATTATTATTATTATTATTATTATTATTATTATTATTATTATTATTATTATTATTAGCAGAGTAAACCATATAATCTTTATTCCAGCATTTCATTAAGACGGCAGATCTTTCATGATTTTTCTTTACAGAATATATAGATGATCTTTTAAAAAATGATCAGATATTTGTATCCTGTTCTTGCCTTTTAAGCTGACTCACCAATGAAGAAGAGAAAAAAAGGCCAAGAAGAAAATACCTTTTTTTTTGTGTTCCTTGGAAATATACAAGAATGACAGTTGATACAGAGTGAAAAAGTGATAAGCTGTTATATGTGCAGTGGTTACACGCTTGACAGAAAAGAAACAACTAGTTTTATTTTTCCTGTTTTTGTAGTTACTGTAAAGACGGTAACGCAGTTGCATAAGTGAGAAATTGTCATTTGGTAGCATATCTCTTGTAAGAGATTGGCTGAGAGCATGTTCTCATGTTTATGAGATTAGCAGACGGCATATTCTCTTGCGATTGAGATTACCAGAGAACAAATTCTCTCATGTATGAGACAGACAGAGAGAACATTCTGTCGTAACTGAGAGTGGCGTTATCTTTTCTCATTAATGACATTGGCAACAGGTATATTCTCTTATGAGATAGAGAGAGTATATTCACTTATATATGAGATTGTCAGAGAGCAGATTTTCTCATATATGAGATTAAGCATGACTGTAATCTCGTATACGTGAGATTATCAGTGAGCATATTCTTAGCTTGGTAAGACTGGCAGTGATCACATTCTCATGATAATGAGACTGGCAAAAGGCAAAGTCTCTTACATCCTCTGCAGAGAAGATGGTATAGCAATGGCCAAGGACGTGTATGACGTTTGAATATTAATGGTAAGATACGTTTGCGAAAGTGATATCATTTATTCACTTTCATCACTTTCATATGCAATATTCATCCTTAGTTTAAACCTTACCTAACCTAACCTTTGCGTTCTTAAAGTCCCATAATTATCCATTTCCAATTTGGAAGCACCATTGGCTTCCTTATTTTTCCTAAGTTTAAACCTTACCCAACCTAATCCTAAATCCTATTAAAGTCCCAGAAACCTTCCCGAACACCTTGGAAACCTCAGCGGCGGCTTCCTTTTGAATTTGAAAGTGCATTTGAACAAATAAGGACAGTTATTACGGTAAAGTTTTCTCCCTCGGCTTTCTCTAATTTGAAAAGTCGAGTTTCCTTGGATGAAAATAACCGTCAAGGTCCCAGTTGAATATTTAGAAGAAGAAAATTAAAGATCTGTATAACGGAAATTGGTTTGGTGATGCTAAGAAAGAGAAAACTATAGACGAAGATACAGAGAATATTTAATATTGTGATAACATACATTTATTTGCAGTTTTGATGTGACTTTGAGTTTGTCATTTGTTAAACTTCAAATTTCTTTTCCAACAATTGTTATTAACTCAACTTCGTAGAGCGTAGATATTATTTTTATCTGGAAAATGAGCTAATAAACAGTGTGGTTCTGATTAGAATAATGGAAATTGGAGGCTCTATGCAAATAGCAAATGGAGACAGAAAGATCAATACTTCAAAAGGAATATGTTTCGGACTAGTAAACTCTTACCTTTAACTTGAAACATCTCGTGTTAAGGTGATCAAAAATAAAAGAGGAAGAACTTGATAGGAAGAGGAGAAAAGCCTGTTAGAAAGAGGTGGAGGAGGAGGAGGAGGAGGAGGAATAATTGAGTTATACAAGACATTCAATAAGCATAGTATTAACATCACTCATAGTTTGATTTCATGGCTACTGTGTGAGGTGTAGAAGACCACTATTTGTGTCTTCTTTTGATTCGAATGTAAGGAATATTTAGGAGTCTTCAAGCTGTACTCACCTTATGCCTTATGTAGCACATGACAACATTCAAGAGAAGTAAATATTAAGAAAGAATAAACTCCAAAGTGCCTCTTGGACTCCAATGTGATCACTTTTTAAGGAAGTCGAAGAGCTCGTTATGAGGAAAAGACTCCAAGTCATGTATAAGAGTGAAAGTAAATTCCTTTTAACCCCAAAGCGAGTGGACTTTTGGGAAGAGTGATACATGAAATGACCAGTTAAATTTTGCTCATCAAAAAGCCTTTTATAACTAATAGTAATATATTGAAACTAGTTATCGTTGAAAAGAGGAGGATTAGTAGATCTCAAAAACGAAGAGGATTCCTTGTTAGCTTTCCATAGTGGCAAGGATTTTCTTTTCAAGTGAATATTCAGAAAAGGAGTTTTATTCCTCCTGAGAACACAGAGTTAGCTCCATAGTCTAAACAGACTGAGGGGTTTTGAGGCTCGCAATGCCGAGAGTGGTTTTAAAACCCCTTAAGCCATGCCTCGGCTCTCCTTCAAAAACTTCATGGGCTACATCTGCTCCGCCCGGCGCCAAACAGTAAGAAAATCATTGGATCATATTTTCTCTTAGAAATTTTTTTTTAATTAATTATAAGATTTCTTTTGTAAATATAGCAATATCAGCATTTTCAAGATAGTATAATTGTACTGTATAAGATATAAAATATGGCCTCTATTTTTTTCAAGTATTTTCATGACTTCCTTCATGAGGTTTTAACTTTCTCCTGTTTCATTTTTATCATGCTATGTATGAGGACTAACCACAGTTTAGGAAAAGCAGTCTGTTGAGAGGATATATTTATATCCTACTTTAGAGAGAGTGTAATTTATGGCATATTTAGGGATTAGCCAGATCATACAGCAGAAATATATGGCTTAGAGATGGGATAGTCATTGTAGCTTATAGGTAGCTGTATTAGTTTTTTTTTTTTTTTAATCATCATTGCATCCTTACTGATGAAAATTTTGACAATACTTTCCATTAATACTTACTTCCTAGAGACCACTTTTGAAAACTGGCCAATATGGATATAATTATGGCATATCCGTGGAATATCCACAGATATGTCGTGAGTGTTGAAGGGAGCTAAATACCCAGATAGTGGCTGAAGACATAATTTGTCAGAGCCAATTATCTCTATCTCAGAGAACATATTTGAGTATTAGAGCAGTGGCTCATGAACGTAGTTGAAGAACTTAATAATTCCTCAGCAATCTCAGATTCTTGTGTTCTCATTGTCAAAGATGTTATCGTTGTTAATTCTTTGAGGCTGAGAGGTTTGGCACTTAAAAGTAGTTGAAGAAATCTATAATTTTCTAGTACTGCCAAGATCCCCGGCTCTCATGTTCAAAGGTTTTTCAATCCAAACAGCTTTTGACCGTGAAAGCGCCTCTGGAAGTAATAATGAAAATTTGCAGTCACAGTCCTTTCAAGAATTTTGCTTTTGTTCTAAAATATGATTCACTTGTAAGGCTTTTGAGAACTAGGTTATTGAATACTGAAAGTCGTTAAAGAAATAAAAGATTTTAATTGCTCGCTCAAAGGTTATATAATTGCAAACCCTTTGAGGCTTGGAGTACTATGTTTTGAAATTAGAAATTCATTATTCATCCAAACTTTCTTTTTCTAAAATGTTTTACAATTGTTAAACCTCCGAGATTAAGGATAATGGCTCTTGTAAGTAGGTCAAGAAAATTGTTGCATAATACTTTGAAAGAACTACTACTTTCTTTCTGAAAGGTGTAAAACTTTTTAAGAGTGAGAATAATGGTTCTTGAAAGTATGAGAGGCATAAGCACAGTCACCTACTATTGGGTATTTTTATATCCCTTTTGTAGTATGTATATAAGGCCGATATTCTTTGAAAGCTTTCCATAAAGTAGCTAAATGCTCTTGCTGATGAACTGAGACAAGCTAATTGTTCTTAAAACAGGTGCGGCTTACTTGCTTTCATGAGATAATAGTTCATGTCCTATCTCATCAGAGTGTTTGATTAGACATTTTTAGCTAACTTTAGCCTATCTAATAAGCTTATTATTCCTTACTATTCCGTAAGCTATTAATGAAAGTGGCTCTTAGTATTGCTTCATTATAATCAAAAAATAGTATTTCTTCTCTAAAACATATTCAGCAAGGAATTCATGTTCATAATATTTTCTGTAAAGATTTGACCTATATGTAGTTGTAGTAGAAATTAAAATGTACATTTTCGTATATAATTTAAAACAGTAACTTGTAATTTTCATTTTGAGAGGTTATGATTAGATGAAAAAATGGATTTCGAAAATTATGAGGAAAAAAATACAAATTAATCGTCGTAGTTATTGTATATAATATTGAGGAATGTTTAGACGGTCTACCATTTTAATGGAATTTAGATTATATGTTGTGTTATTTCATGAACATTTTATTTATATTAAAATTAGTTAAATTGAAAGTTTTTTTGGTGGATGGAAAATATTTAATATTAGCATCTCATAATAGGGCGCCCATTAAAATTTTTCTCCTAAAGATGTAATATAATACTGAGTAAGATATATAGATAAATAAATTGGCCGAATCATAGA